>JAUTDX010007474.1:0-12500 GCA_030844895.1 Ambrosia x helenae | reverse complement strand
GAGGTCGACTACCAATAAGGTTGGTGGTATGGAATGGAGCCTCAAGGGGCTCTATCGCATCACATCACCGCCACGTAGATAGGAACTCCATTCAATAACACTCATGCAATAGAACAAAGCCCTTTTAATTAAAAGGAAAAAAGAGGGAAAAAAAGACCGTTTTTTATTGGTTGCGATATGGGGCCTACCACTATCTGCACATAGCGCTTGTTAATGGCTTAGCAAGGAGGACGATGGCGCCCAGGAAATGGGAGTGGGAGGCGCTACGTGACGCCATTCAGCTGAGGTGGAGGGTCGCGCTACCCCTTCCCTTACCACCCAACCTAAGCTCAATAGGTATTAAAGTCGAAGCTCACATAAGCTTGACTTCAGCTCGTTATATGCTCCAACCATGCTTTTTATAACCGAGTTTGAATAAAATGATCAAGAGTCAGCTCGTTTGTAAGATCTATCATAAACAAATAAGAAGGTTGTATTTGTGTGTAACAAAAACAACAGTTACAGAAATAATTCCTAAGATCTACAAGGTTCCTTTTAATATCGTAATTACAATTTTTGACAACAATAATTTTGTCCACATCAATGTGGATACACATTTCATCAAACAATGAACAGTCTAAATTACAACAATAGCCAAGCTAACTACCACCACGCATGGTCGAAGCCAGCAGCAACAAATTATTCACCACCGCTTCCACCAATGCTGACAGCCACCATTCCCTTTAACTTTCATGCACAATACCAACACAGGAAACCCATCACCTCCATTGCAGATGAAGAAATCTATTTTGACTTATAACGGTCAAACGGGTCATTTCAAATCCTATCCTACATTTTTTCTTGTTACATGCAACCAAAAGCTATGCTGTTACATATACATAACCAATACTACCCATTCTTCCAAGTTATACAGGAATTTTAATGTCAAAACAACTCGTTTGACCACAAAAGTCAAAACGTACCTCAACTGGTGCATCCGGAAGAGCTAGTTTCCTTCTTCTGTTTATGCACTGTTTCATTCAAGTAGCAATGGAGTTGATTCTTCTGATAAAACTGCCCCTAAATGTGCATGAAACAAACTAAGCCTTAATCCCAAATACCCCATATTAAAGGATAATTGCAATAAAAAGCAACTTACTTTCACACCTTCACCAATAATGGCTATAACTTTCAATTTTTACAAACAATGGCCAAGGTTCTTGCCGTTATTAAGAAAAAACAGCGGCCAGATAATTTATCTATTGGTTACTATGATTCTTTAAAAACTAACATATGTTGGTATTTCTGATAATTTTCAATGCGCATTGTACAAAGTATGTTGCTATTTTTCGCACTTATCCCAAAAATTTCCCCACACTAAAACAGTCAATGACCTTACTAAAAAGGCAAAAAAAAAAAAACCACAAGACGACCAACAATTGCATGATCAAATCCATACATTTAAACCATCTGTCAAAAATCCTTCATAAATGTCCAACTATAACCGCATACTTTCTAACAACTAGATGAAATATGGTTTTAAAAAACGTCAGCTTGAAGATTTAATTTGCATACCATTAGCATCCGTCTCTTCTCTCTTCGCCTTAAGATCATCAAGATAATTCTGATAAATGTAAGTACAAAAACCCCACAAGCCTAGTAGCATGGCAATCAGCTTTACACCATTCATTTTGTCATGAAACACGACTAGTGCAGCCAATGGAGTCAGGGCCAATGACAGAGTACTAATCACATTTGAGAACAAAGACGACACCACAAAAATCAAGCCCACAACACCAACTGAGCACACCTGCCAAGCCACAGCGGTCCAAACCAATGTCATCACGTAAGCCAGACCCCCCTTACCAAAACTGCCCATTTCACCGCTTAAAGTCCGCCACTCGCCGCTAGCAAAAAGACCAATGGTAGAAACACAAGTAGCGAAGAATGAAGTATAGATTTGAAGCTCGAGAACCACAGAAAACGTTTCTTTTTTGATAACTTTTTGGAACGAAAGTTGCATTATTGAAAGCAAAAGTGCGTAAAGAGCAGATGCACCAAGTGTAGCCACAAAACCAAGAGCGTAATTCTTGTCTGATACACCCGACGGTTTATCAGAGTCATCATTGACAGCAAGCAGAGAGGCGGATAGCGAAAGAACCACCACAGAATTGAAAATTAAAGCTGTAAATTTCTGCGAATTTATGAAATATGAAAAGACAGCATTGAAGGCTAATTGAGTTGCGCAAATGAGGGAGTAAGTAGAGGCTGAAAGGTATAGTAACCCCACAGAGTATAACATATTGTCACCAGCAATAAGGACACCAACGACTATATATAGCAAGAAAATAACGGGCAGTGAATAGGATGTGGTGGGTGTAGTTGATGATGTAGTAATTGAAGGAAAAAGAAAATACGGTATAAAAAGGATAGGAAACCCTATAGTTTGAACAAGTGTAGCCATCCATTTACTATTTCCGCCTTGGTCATAATAAAATCGACCCAGAAGAACTGCGGCAATTTGACCAATAAGTAGAAAACATATGTTAAAGGCAACGAGAACCCACCATTGCCAACGTTTGAGTTTGGCAAGTGGCAATACGACAGGCCGAGTTACCACAACCGAATCTTCATTATCTACAAGAAAAATGACCAAACATGCAAAAAGTTAGCATCTTTTTGTAAAGATTTCAAGACAATAAATTAAGAAGCAGTGCTGATTAACCGAAAAGAAAATAAGCGTATCTTGCGGAACAAAATCAATCCTTTTAGGAAAAAGAATGTGCAAGTAAATAACTTTAAACTTGTAAGATTGTCAAGAAAGTACACAAACAGTGAAACAGACGATACATCTTTCCGAACTACATGACTGTGTAGAATAACATATCCATTGCAAATGCAGTATGTTAGGGGCGCGTTCAATACAAAGCCAGTTCATGTAAAGAAATGCATGATGCACTTGCAGGTAGTGCTTGCCAGACATAATGAGAGTTAAGCGGTTACATAAACGTCTTATATATCACAATTTTTTTAAACCAATAACAATTTTCATTAATAAAAGGTCAAGTTTACATCTAGATAATGGGTAAGCGAGCAACAAGCTGCGCCGCTATCACAATTAAAGCAAAAGTTACAAATGTTTTCGTTAAGTTTACCTACTCTAAATAATAATTCTGATAAAAATGATGAAATCATTAATCAAAATCATATCATACAATTAAAACAAAAACAATTTGACTGATTTATGAAGCTTATTGTCATCTATTTATCCGACGAAAAGCAAACATTCGGCTTTTAAGGGCCATACAAAGTGATAATTCACTTAAAACAATACAATTATTTTAGATACATCACATGAATCATGACAGTGGTTATCATTATCAATAACTAAAAACATAAAAAAAAAACAAATAAATAAATAATCCAGTTTTTTTATGATTCAAAAACCAAAATCAGCAACAATTCCATCAACCCTTTTGCCTTTCAAAGCAGTTTACCAAATCAAACCATAAAAAAAAAAACAAATCAAAAAACAAAAATTTACTTCAAATGCAATAAAGAATTCTTAAAAAAAAACCGAAGCACAAATACAATCGTTCATCATTTCTGCAACTAAAAAAACACAGGCGCTCAAAAGGGTTTAAACCGTTATTCAAGAAAGAGTACAAACCTGGCATGTTGAGAAGATCCGTAATTTTTTTTTTTATAACAAAAATTCAATAATTTTGGAAGTATTTGCAAAGAGTGACCACGTTTTTTCCTTAGGTTTTTGAAGCTTCTGGTCCCAATGCACCGATTAAGTTAAATATTCACGATAACGGGTACCCGGTTTATCGAGTCGGGTTAACCCTAACCCGTAAAATATATGATTGGGTCAAATAGACAAACGGGTAATTAGCGTTTTTGACACGGGTGTATCTGAATGGTCAGGCTAGTTAGAAAAAAATTTAAGAAGGGGTTAGGGGTTTTGTATTTGATTTTTTTTGTTTTGTTTTATGTTAAAGTGCATTGATGAAATAAAATAATGGTTTGGTTATATATAGGGTTGAATAAGGAATGGGATATTTGTATTGGCCCTTGAATGTGGAGATGGGTATCATATACTATGGAGACTTGTAAAAGATACTAAGATTGAACTTTTAGTAGAAAAGGTTTATTTTTGTGGAGGAGATTTATATTCGCAAAGATATTTGTAGTGTGTCTTGTATAAAGTTATTGATATTTTGATCCGTGAGGGTTAAATATGAAACATTTAAGGTGGGCTTGGTAAAGGACTATGATTCATATTTATCAAAAGATGAAACATGATTTTGTGTTATCTAAAGAGGTAAGGTCAGGAAAGGACCTTCCAACCACCCCGAATGGTAAATTACCATGAGCTTACCTGTTTTTATATTTTTATGTTATTGGTTATTGTACGAACCCTTGACGAAGTTCAGCGCTATGTAGCTTGTTCTATGCATTCTGGATCGGGGACATGTAGATAAAACCTCTAACTGGGTCTGGCCCATAAAGGTTGGGGTTTCAACGGAAGGCCCATGAACTATCTATGTAAATAGGTCTTTATAGATCTAGTCCCGACTTCCGAGAAGACGATGTGTACTCTCATCTTCACCTTCTCCTTGATGATTCAAACTCGCTTGGTCCCCCAAGGTCGGTTTTTAGATCTTCATCAATAAATAATAAATTGTATGAACTTAGATAAATAAAATCAATTTCTATGCAACGATTCGCCCCAATCAACATCCGAGTAAGATTAATATGAACGATTATCTTCTAGGTGGTTTTTAGAAGATTCAATAAACTAAAGTAGAAGTGACGTATTGAGAATGTAAAGAAAGTATCATTTATATGAAATATTGTGAAATATTAAAATGTTAGTTGATATTTAATATTTATCGGAACAATTGAATATCCATGTCCACCAAACGATGTTTTCATTCTATAAAAAAGATCTAAATAACAATGGAGCATAGGGCATAGGGCATAAGCGATCTTAACAAAGGCTCAATTAGTAGAATCCCTCTGTACTTGTTTTGTATTTTACACCAAATTTAGGATTTTTTTTTCTCCTCCAACACATGAAAGCTATACTTGCGTTTACATTGTGCACTCCTTTCATGTTACATTGCATTTTGGTGTTCAACTCTTAACTAATTATATTGTGCCTTCTGTTGTCTTTTAGTCATTGATTATGTTAAAAGTAACCAATTTACGTCCTATAACTTTTGTATTATTTATTAGATCTTCCTTTGCCTCACAAATACATTATATTTTCACCTTAAAATCAACCATGTAAGGAGTATTTTAGTTTTTTTTTTATATGAAAAAAAGAAGTCTAAAATAAGTATTGTGTCCCTAATAATTTCATCTTCCTCGACTCTAAATCCGTAACTCTTTTCTTTGTCTACCAATCTTCCATACTTAGATATTAATAAAACGTACACATCGCAATTGTTTCCATAAAAAAAATAAAGATTGCTTAAAGGAACATTATTATGCTATTTAAAGCCCAAATGATTAAGTTTTACACGTTAAGCACAAGATAAAATATAAGAAAATTTAAAATTCTTCACTCTAACATTATTAAATCATTTACAATAAATAATCTCGATTATTTTTTTTTTCCAAAAAAAAGGCATACTAATATATAACGTGGAGTCGTTCGTTTGTGTCATGACATTTTTCTTAAAAAATAAACGCAATAATCTATATTTACGTTCATATGAAAAAACGTAAGTTATATATATTCTAGTGCCAGAATCTAAAGAATTTCAATTTAAGAGTCATAGTGAATCATGTTATACATTCGTTCTAACTTTTTGAATGACGGCAATTTAAGTAGTCAAGTTACATATAAAAAAACACTTTATAGTTCCACCAATGTAAAGAATGTAATTTTCATTATATATGTTAGTCGAATATGTAAGTAGGACAAGTATAAAAAATGGGGATTTATGTTCGATACAATTGTTTTGTTGTCACTAAAACTATTTTATATAATAAAGTTTAAAAAATGGAATAATCGTCATTTCTGAGCTAATTTACTTGATTAATAAGATAAAGTCATACAATTATTTTATTTTTATTTTTTAATAGTACGTAAATGTTACACTCTTCTCTGTTACACTGACAAATGACAATTGTTATAAGTTTCTAAACTTCATGAAATAAGGCTAAAATCTACTTGATAATTACAGTTTATACATTCTTTGAAATCCTCACCAGCACGTACGATTATTCGAATTTAAACTATTTATTCTTGTATTGTCCGAAAACATGAAGACACATTAAAACAACCAATTATATATATAAACGTGAAAGTCCATAAACTTAAAAAAATGTCACCGTGAAGCCAGAATATCTTGTATAAATAAAATATTTGACATGAATTTCTAGTATTTCATTTGAAATTATTTAGAACTACTTTGAAGAATATTCATGATTGAAAGTGTTATGGCAGATAGTTGAAAAGTTGCATCATTTCTCTTGGTCAATGGTGAAACAACACCCTTTATCTCTTTGAACCCATCCTCACAAGTTGTAGTAGCATCCATGACCGAACTTATTTGAACATTTGCATCAAAAAACCGTTTGGAATTGTAACTCTTCATAGCCTGCTTGATGTCCAAGATAGCATTCGAGTAAACCTCAAAACAATCGTCCAAACAGGACTTGATGTAGGGATCAAGTATCTTTGTATTGTTCTTGAGCAACCGCTTGATGTAACACCTTGTATCGGTAAGGTTATACCTTGTTAGCCTAATGGATATCATCCCAAGGCCTTTAAGATCAGCGCAATGGCTAGCCGGTGCAGCTTGGAGAGAGGTGGTGCAAAATTGGAGATTCACATTAGGATCTTGTTGTGATGAGGTTTTGCAAGTGTTGTATATGAGGTCTTGTCCAGTGATAGATAAGAAGAACAAGGAAAATAAAAGGAAGGCGAGAGAGAATGATGAAGAAATCATTTTTTCTTGTGTAAATTGTGTGTGTGTGTGTGGGTGTGGGGGGGGGGGGGGGGGGGGTTGTATTTTATTGGGCTTCTTGTTAAATGAGTGGATTTATACAAAGAGAAGAGGCAAAAGGATATGTTTTGAGGAGGGTTTTCTAGGATTCATACACCCCGTGACATCATATTAGGGTGTATGACATCACATTCTGGGTATGGAGACAGTTTTCTATTGGTGTGTGATGTGGGCCAGGGTGTATGAATCCTAAAGTAAGGGGTGTATGAATCCACAACCCCCTTTGAGGAAAGCTACAAACTTGGAGTAATTGATTATATTTTTATTTCAAGAAATACTGAAAACAAAGAAAAAACAAGAACATAAGAAAGAGAACACTATAGCACACAATAATTCAATTATCAAGTTGTGACTATATGTCACTCAATCATATTAAGAAACGTATACAACACACCCATACTGATATAGAATCAAGACAATGCATTATAGATAGAGAAAGAGTGTAAGCATCTAGGAAAACTAATTGTGTACTGAAATTCATACATGATATATCACAAGGAGTAAATATTAGATGAGGTTTGGTCTTAAGGGTGTGTACTTTCCGGTTTATCAATAGCTCTCTAGGTTATTCCTTTGCTATGCACTTGGTTGGTATTGCACAATGTGGTTTGACCTCTTCATCCTTTCGACGACGTGAAGGTGAGGTTGATCAAGGTTTTTTTAGATTGATTGACGAGAAAGTGAGAGCGAAGCTCATGAGCCCCCAACTTTGGATGCATTAAAAGACTGTACCAAAAGGTCCAGAATTAAATAAACCTTTGTTTTATTTTTTTGTAGGGTGATGCAAATGATTTAAGAAATGATTGTTGCATCGGATTTTTTTGATATAATAATTCAAAAAGAGAATAAATAAATAATGTGCTTTTCAATATGCACATAAGTGTTCTAGTGTTTGGTGTAGTTAAACGGTTAATAGATTGTTTAGATCAAATATCATAACTTTGGGCCTTTGCTTTTGGGCTAATTACGAAAAACTGATTATCTTAACGATTCATTAGGTAATAAAAACATTTAAACATTATTTTCAAGATGTCATACACCACCTTTGTACACGAAATTAGCATACTATCTTTAATCAAATTTTATTTTGTTGAGTGAACTTTTAAAATCTAACATTTACAATCATAGGCCATGGCTTGATAACAAAACTAGATATGTTCCCATGAAACACACGGATGTAAAAAAATAAAATTTGTATATATAAACATAATTACCCCTCCACTGCAAATTTTTTTTTTTCTTCATAAAACCAATTATTAAACAAGTCAAACCATAACTCCACTCCTAAATCTTAGAAACATTAGAAAGTAAGGAGTGATCAATAAGAGTACCCCGCCTTCCATTAATCCTGCGCTGTCATCTCATTATTAACATCGACTATCCTAAACCATGTATTTCACTTCTTTTACTCTACTATCTCTCTACTTTCTATATCTCTCTACTACCCAAATCTGTAAACAAAACCCGACTTCACTACCCAATCTAAGGTGCCCAAACAGACATTGACGACGTAGCCGATTTATATCTCTCTACTACCCAAATATGTAAACAGAACCCGACTTCACTACCCAATCTAAGGTACCCAAACAACCGTTGACGACGTAGCCAATTTATGTACCCTACCCGAGAACGCCCCCTTCTCGCATAATCAACCTTAAAAAGTCATGTACTACCATACCAAATCCAAATCTTGAAATGGCCTGCAAACTTTTTCATAATTAAATTTCATTATATCCAATTGGTTTACAATTTTCTTTTCCAATTTTATAAGACAAAACCCTCTAAATAATATCATCTTCTTTCTCCAACCCCTCTTTCTAAACCCACACCCAACACACCCTCCCTGTAACAGATAAGAAACACAACAACAATGGCCAACTTAAGAACATCAATGGATGCATCATTCTATGACCTCAACATAGCCACCCCACAAACTCTTCACGGCACTGCACGATCAATTCCTGGTGAACCTACACCGTTGGATGGAACAAACGCTAGTAAACTTGTTAGAATGCAACAATTATCTTATTTGGGACATGGGTTTCCTTTGGGTATCATTCCTTCTTTTGCTCCACCTTTGTTCTCTTCTTCTTCTTCACAAAAGGAGTATGGTTCTTTATCTCTTCAGGCTCATTTTTTGCAAGAACCTAAAGAAAATTGGTATGTTTTTGTTTATTTGTTTAATTTATGAGATGGGTATGATGTGAATGCCAATCTTTAGTTGTAAACTTTGTAACTTTGTTGTTTTACAGTTTGTGGTTTTTGGCATAGTGAAGTCTATATTAGAAAAAATTTAAATGTTTTTTGTTTATTTTTTTTTAATTTATGAGATGGGTTTGATGTGAATACCAATCTTTAGTTGTAAAGTTTGTAACTTTGTTTGTTAACAGTTTGTGGTTTTGGCATAGTGAAGTCTATATTAGAAAGTAAAATTAATTTTTTTTTTTTAATTTATGAGGTGGGTTGATGTGAATACCAATCTTTAGTTGTAAAGTTTGTAACTTTGTTGCTTACAGTTTGTGGTTTTGGCATAGTGAAGTCTATATTAGAAAGTAAAAATTAAATGTTTTTGTTTATTTGTTTAATTTATGAGATGGGTTTGATGTGAATACCAATCTTTTGCTGTAAAGTTTGTGACTTTGTTGTGTACAGTTTGTGGTTTTGGCCTAGTGAAGTTGATAAATGATAATAGAAAGTAAAGATTTTAGTTTGATATGGAATTAGATAGCTTATGTGAATAATGTTAATAGTAATTATGTTATCAAATAATGTCATGAAGTTTAGAGACCCAGTCATTGACGCATTGTATGTATCAAAATCAATAGATTATCGTTTCTTTACCAGGGTTCAATGGGTTGTTCACAACAATAATTCATCTCCGGGGGAGGGGTTTGTATTTAGTAGACCAGGGTCCGCGATTCAAAAAGGGGTGGCGGCGCAGCTTGTTGCTCGTCTACCCTCTATTTTGATGTAACTTGACAAGTTTTAAAATATTGTGCTTTTATGTCAAAAAAAGGGTCAAACTGTCTCCAAATTTTGGAGTATATGGGTTGAAGGTTGTCTTGTAGCTCTGATTTTTGTTGATCTTTATTATGTGGAGGTGGCTTGGGCTGGTTGGGCAGTTTCGTCCAATAAAGTTGTTATCTTCAGTTGCAAAGGAAGCTTTTAAGAGACGATTCGGTGGCTTCTAAACTCCAAAATGCTGCCAAGAAGTTAATTGACAAATCATGTTATTCGGTTGGCTTATGTTCCCACCTGGATTTGAGTGAATCAACTTCGGTTATGCTAAATGTTGAACAAGATGGTCAAAGCAAGAAGCCGCGTACCAAGGGCATTCTCCATCACCAGGCAAGTCTTCATTGCATACTCATTCTTTGTAGAGAAAGTGATCATTATATTTTCATTGCATACTCATTCTTTTTCTACTTGCATATTTCAACAGAAGGATTTTTCATTCACATTACATAATTGTACAAATTAAGTGGGATCTCACATAGCTAATTGCCCAACCGTTGATAAGTTGTGTTCATAGTTATCAAAGGCGCTAGGCGCACACAAGGCGCATAGGCCACGCATGGCGCCTAGGCGCGAGGCACAAAAAAAAAACGAGGCCTGAGATAAAAAAAGCGAACAAGAAAATAAAGTAAAGATATATTAAAATAATACTATTTTCATCCGGTTAGTATTCAAAAGTTTTTAAATATTAATCTATTAGTGTATAGAAGTAGTGTTCCTTGGATAAAAGTAGAAATCTGGTTGAAATCTAGCCATAATTTAACGATTTTGGCTGGAAACTCTCCGTAATTTGGGAATCTAGCTTGAATCTGCGCCTAAACCATCACCTGCAGAATTAAAGCGCAATTTCTTCGACTTAAAGCGCAAATGCATCGCTCGCCTAAAAAATGGGCCTAGGCGCAAGAGGCGATGGCTTTTACAACTATGGTTGTGTTTTAGTTCACAAGAAAAATGATCTACTTAGTATTACATTATGATAATGAAGATGAATTAAGATGAAGTCATGTAAATAAATGTTCTATTAAGTTGACAATGGGGTGTTAGGACGAGCGTTTTAAAAGTGATTATGTGATATTGAATCATGAGAATCTAGATAATCATCTTAATATAACTTGTTGCATGAATTAGTGCTTGGATGTGCTTTTGTTGTTTAAAGCTGTTATAGTTAGATAATTAATTGTTTTAGTGTTTGGTAAATCTGATGTTAAGAAACTAATATATAAAAAGACCAAAAAAGATATATATATATTACCAAAGTTTTTTTTTTTTTTTTTAATTGTTCTTATATTCAAGTAGAACACTCTCTGTCAAGCAGTTAAATATGCTTCAATTTATATGATCCATTTTCAATATCTTCACTAGGCAAACATAACTTTATTAACTTCTTAGAAAGGCGTCTTCCAAATTTTATGCCACGATGCTATTTGGTTTTTTGGTATCATTGATAAACAAAGTGCATCTTTTGGCTGCGACTCTTAATGAAAATAGTACGTAACGTCTAAAACAAGGTTTTGGGTTCTAATCAATCATTTTGGCCTTTTCATGTTTCAGTTTATTTGATGTAATGAGAAAGGAAAGCAAAAGACCAGATGAATAAAATATCATAATCTAGTTACTTGCATCCTTCCATTTTTTAGTTTGGGACAGGGCGATCCTTTTAAGGGGCGGCCGACCCCCCCCCCCCGAAACTAATGACTTCCGACTCCCCCTAAGTTTCGGGTCAAGATTCGCCACTAGTTTGGGAGTGAATATATGATATCCAATAAAAAAAAAGTAGATAATCAACCTAATTACAATTGGCTGTAGAACAGTAGAAGAGAGTGTATGGTTCTTCTTTTTCTGTTTGAAGCTGTACTTGTAAAATAATCAGATGTTTTTAATGTAGTTCACAACTGATTATTTGACCCCAAAAAATCAGGATTAAATTTAGTATCTACATTTGTGTGTGCTTAACTAATGCCAATACTTTTTTTATTTCATAGTTCAGCTTCCCCAATCATGATATCACTTTGGAACTGCTTGGCCTGAGCTCTTTCTGACCGCAACAACAAATATTGGGAAATGCCAGTGTCATTATCATTGGACTGTTTGTCTCTTGTCTCTGAGTCAGGTTTAAGTATCGTTTTGGCATCCATCAAAACGGTGGTTCTGCCAAGGCAGTTGACTTGGTTGATGGTCAACCTCCAGCTTCTTTGAGCCAAGGAGTTTGTGCAAAAAGCTGCTTTTCATATGAAAAAAGTAAAGAATCTTTGGAGAATACCCGAAACAAAAGAGGATTTAGCTTTAGTTAAAACAAAATTGGGTGAATATCGTAATATGGGGCTTATGATATACGTATGAAGGAACCACACGCTACAGTATCTGGAATTTTTGGTATGCTTCTTGATTTTAGTAAATGCTTATTGTGAAATAGTGTTGCTTTTCTCTTAGTTGTTTGAATAGTTAAGTGTTAGTGGGCTTTTCTAGATGGTCAGGTTGGAA
>JAUTDX010007473.1:0-72693 GCA_030844895.1 Ambrosia x helenae | reverse complement strand
TTGACGCACAATGTTAAGGATATGACTTGTACTTGATTTATTACAAAAAAACTAAATCATAGGTTAGCTTTGATGATATGTACGTCTGTACTTCAATGTCACAACCTCAAAATTTCCACTGCGGGGGTTTTGCCGCGAGACGCGTGACATTACCAGGATCCCATAGCCATAAGTCATAAGAACGACTCTAAATGCCCAACCCATTTAGTCCGTTTTCAAAAATTAAGTTTAGCGTTTACCCAAAAAAAAGTTTAGTTAAGTTGCGGAAACGTAAACCAAACATAGTTAGTTTAAAACCATGCGCAAAACAACGCGTCCAATATAAAACCATATATGAAAGAAAACGTAAAAGCATAGGATGAAATTTAGATGTATGCCTAGACCCAAATGCAGTGAAACGTGCAGTGCTTCCTAATCGTGACACCAGAAGCTAACTACCTGCAAAAGCATGTATATCGTGGGTCAACAAACAATGTTGGTGAGTTCACAGTTTAAGTACGAGTGTAAAGTTGTCGAATACGAAAGTCGTAAGAGTCATAAGTTTAAGCTTGTCAGGGTAGCTAGCCCACTCATTGTAACTAAACATGTGATTATTGGGAACATACAGAATGTGTTAACATACGTTAAACTGCCTTAGTACTAGTGTCTATCAACACTAGTAAGTTCAACTCCTCAAGAGTGTGGTCAAAAGTTCATGCCCGTGACCCAAGCACCTCAAGCATGAGGTTGCTGCACAACCTAATAGCGCTATCAACTAATACCCCGTTCGCCTCCAGCGATTAACCTAATAATATGTAAGGACTTAAAGTGATAGAATGTGTTTAGTTCACAAAGGACAGTTAAAGTTATAACTGATAAAAAAAACGCGATCCACATAAGGAATCGTAAAACCCGACCCACACAAGGAGTCAAAATCCGACCCACACAAGGAGTCAAAGCATCTCAAACCCCGAAATGTATGGTAGTCTAAACCAGACTAGAAAAAGTTTACCAAGTTAGTCTCCAACCCGAGACGCATGCTTTCGAGAAAAAGTAGTGAAACACACCTTGGGTTGTAAGCAATTAGTCCAAACTTCACAATAATAATGTGCTATCGACTCCTGTAAGCACTTCAAAACCACCAACCGAATGCTCTCCAAGCTTCCCGAATGGTGTTCTTTAGCCTTAGTAGGTGTTTGGGGTTTGATATTTTCGTAAATAGGCTGCAGGGGACGATAAGGGTTAAGGTTATGAGGGACTTGGGGCTTAAGATTGCTTAAATAAGGTTTTAAAGTCGGTTTAGGCGAGCTGGGCACGCCGAACGGCCGCTCAGTCCAGTGTATTACGTGTTTTCTTCGATGTTTTCGCTAATTTGGACCATATCAAGCGTAACCCCATGTATTTAGACCCCAACCATCCTAACGGTTCATCGATTATGGTTTTTAATAACGCGTTCGGTTTATGTTCACGTAATAACATACAGTTTGCACATATATTCACAGAAACACGTAATTGCAATCAATATCAATCAATTAATCCACAATTAACTAATTTCACAATTCACCAACATTCGGGGTTCGACACTCATGTATATAGCTTGGTAATTCCTGAATTACCACTTTATGCAGTTATTAACTTATAACTGTGCAACGTGTGACTCATCTAGCTAACCCTAGTTAAGTAGAATGCGAGGAATGTAAGTACAAGTAACTAGAGTTTAATTAAAGTAAGAACCTGAAATTGCGGGGTATCACATTCAATCATTCGGACATACTGTTATTCACCACTCGGTTTTGAGTTAAAGTTAATATCGAGACGTAGATAAAATAAGCACGCTGTAACGTCATACCCAGAAGACTACAAAAGTTTCGTAATGTCATAATGTCATGCTCGAAACTCTATAAAAGTTATATGAAAAACAAAATATTTGATATTAACATATTATACCATTATCCCCAATTTAAAGGAATGAACTTCTATGGTTCTTTCCTTTAATTGGTTTGTCTTTTTTTTTTTACTTCCATTTTCTTTTATCCGTATTTATGATTAATTTACTTTTAAGTATTATTGTGTTATTCTGTATTTCTTTTTTGTGTCTTATATGCACACTGTACACATCTTGTCAAGATATACTTGATTTAAACTAGGGTTAGGGTAAGCCCCAAATAATATGGATTAAACTTTATATGTCATTAACCGAAATGATAACGGCAGAATCACCGCCGTATTGTGCAAAAAATCACCCTCGCCACAAAACTTAGACTTAGCTTTAACACCAATTTATGTTCGCATCACGCGAGGGAATGCAGAAAAATCTTGCCCATTGTGAAGCGCAGGCTGTCTACTATCTAGTTTGTGTCATTAAAAAGATTTAAGATAATTTTTAAACTGTATTTGTCACTACATATCAAACTTTTACGTGTATAAATTTTTTAATGATTTTTGAAGCTACATTTCTCATTTTCCTGTAAATAAAACATTTTTGGATGTTACCGAAATAATAACAAGTGGTTCTATTTGAGACAAATAAAAAAGGATCATCACCATGTATAATCTATAATCTATAATAACTTATAATAAAAGAATTGAATATGATGATGAGGTGGCATTCAACGGAGCCCTCAACCCTCCTTTGAATGTGCCACGTGGCACGTTAAGGTGAGAGTTTTTAATTTATTTTTTTATTTTGCTGTTATCCATTCTCTTACACTTATCTAACCCTAATCTCTTTAAGAATTTAAAAACAAATTTAGATTTTCTCTCTAATGTTTCCTACCATCATTTTTAAACGTTAATATTTTTTATATACGAGATTTTTTAAAGAAAAAAATTACACCAAATTAACGAGCGTTTTTATTATCTTTCCAACGAGTACCATAGTGCTATATAAAAAACGGAGAAAAAAAACGACTATTTTTTTATAGGGTTTCGTTAATACAGGAAAAAAAACACAAAGTGTTCAGGTTATTCATTAATCATGTTTTTTCTTTTAAACCAGGTTCTTATATACAATGTTGAAATTTAGCCCAATCGCCATGCTATCATTGGAATTTTACTCATCTAAAGATGGATAGGTATACTTCATCAAGAGAAGCTACGAGAAAGAATCGCGCAACACTGCAACACATGGTGTCACCTTATAGCAATGTTATTTTTTTTTATTTATTTAATTACAAGAGTAATAATTATTTCTATTAGTATTATTATTATTAGAATGATTATATTTTTCAACCCCGGAACACTTCCGGATAAAAGCTAGTAATTTATAAAGCAAAAATACATATTTATTTTTAACATGCAATAGAGCCAAACTAACTTGCGTACTACATAGTACGAACATAATTAGATCCTAAAAAAATAAATAATACAATTCTAGTGGGCTGATTTAAGCCATTTTTTTATTTTTAAGCCCATATCATACCAAACCATCCCAAAATCCAATAATGAAACTATCCGAAAGAAACGTAGTAATAAGACAGTTGTGTCCCGGCAGTCCGGCACACATTACTGTTCACTGAATATTAAGTAGCTAGCCGACACTTCGGGAATTTATTTCTGCTTAGACCCCGTAGTGGGGCGTGATATTGGTGAAAAAAAAAATAGCGCCCCCAAACACTGAAACGGGGGGCTCTATTTTTCAAAATCAACTTTGGGCTCTATGAATATAACGCCTGGTGTGTTTTCCCCCCTCCAATCACCATTTGCCATCTCATACTCTCTCTCTATTTTATTATTTTTTTAATTAAAAAGATATAATAAAATATTAATAGGGGCTTTATAAATAAAGCCCCACCACTACACCCCTTTTTCACTTTATCTCTCCATGCTGACTCAGCTGCCACGTGGACCAATCAGAAAGGGGGGCTTTATATATAAAGCCCCCCACTACGCATGGTCTATATAATAAAAGTAAATGGGTATGTCACATGACACTAAAACTATTTTTTAGTGGGTTTTTGTTAATGCAGGAAAAAAAATACAATGTGTTTAGGTAATTCATTAATAATGTTTAGGCAAGCCACTAATCATGTTAAAATAAAATAATGTATATGTTTTTTAACGTACTATTACATATAAGAACTCACTAACTACATATATATTCACAAGATGTAGTCAGTTTGGTAAAATTCTATTTTTTTTTTCTATTTTGATTGGTGTTGCTAAAATCATTGATTACAAAAGTTGCTAAGCCGGTTAGATATAACCTATAACTCGTAGACACCAGGTAAATATCTATCTGATAAATGATAATCAATCACCCCACCAAGCACACCTTAAGAATCTTTTTTAACGTATGTACTTTGAAATCGACTAATGATGATTATTGAAATATATGCTTAAATCTTGTATAATAGAGAAAATAGTCGGAAGGCATGAAAAGTTACCATCTTACAATCTTTTTAGTTGCTAACAGTTAGATCATTTTTATTTATCTTGGTGTCACCCAGGCGATCGAGATTACATATCCATAATAAATATTTAACATGTATGTCATTCTTTCACATATGCTCACTATAGACATCAAAATCGCTTATCATCATCATTATCTCCAACATGACAAATCATTTAATACCAATTTGTTTTTTTTTTCCAAGTTCACATCACAACTTTGGAATGTCTTGAGAAAGTGAGAAAGTTGTACTGCTACTTCACTCGAGTAATATGTGCACACGTATAATTAGAAGTAGGTTTTATGAGTTATCAAGTGCTGATCATTTTCAAAAAAAATCTGAAAAACAACTTATTCATTTTACGATACATACATTTTATCACTTTATATTAGATTTGTCGATCCTGAGAACTTCCCCGGGGATAAACTAGTATAATGTAGAATCATTTACAACTACTTTTTTGAAACTAAATGCCACTATTATTTATTGAATTAGTATAAAAACATATAAATATCATAACCGATTTAACATTATTGCACAACAAATAATAAACAAGTTTAAATTAAAAGCAAGAATGAAAATTGGAAATTGCTAATGAAGAACATAAACGTTGTACTCAACAATGGCATCTCCATTGGTTGCATTGAAGAAAAAAGTCCGAGCCTCGGCATACCCACGGGCAAATCGGAAAACCCCCGTTCCTCCTACCACTGGCAACTCTCTAACCGAAGACATAATAGGGTTCCGACCCAATATACTCAAAGTGCTTCCATTAAACCTTTCTTCATCAAACACGTAGTTTTGTACCATCATAAAACTCATGTTATTAAAATCTGCTGACGCGTACATCCCTTGAGCTCTTCCCACACGCGTAGTGTTGGGTTCGGGCCCCACTGTCAGGAGGTTGTCCATCATGACAACCGCCCCGAATCCAGTAGAGGAAGTGTTGGTAATGGGGGCTGCAGCCACCCGAATGGCCGTTGCATTTGGGCCCCCTACTACGTCATGGAAGAAGAAGTGGAGGCGTGTTAGGTTTTGTCTACCAAGTTGGAGTGTTGATCTTGGCAAGTTGGTCGAAAAAGTTTGCGATTTTCCGGATAGGACTAGGGAGAAAAGGATTACTATGAACGTGATGGCGATGAGATTGTTGGCCATGATGTACTTAAGATGAGTTGAGAAATGGAAAATGGTTGATAATATGTTCTTCCTTTGCATGGTGCTTTGGTTTTTATACCGATAGAAAGGAGAAAGGTCAAATTATATCGTCAAATAAATCATCAAAGGTGTACTAATTTAGAAGTTTTTTTTATTAAAATATATAAGCATTTTAATAATAATGATCGATTTACATAGAATTACAGTTTGTAGTTGCATGGATTATTTCTAGAGTAAATGCATTGTCAACAAATGCATATGGGATTTTGACTCAATCAACAAATGTCCATTGTCAAATAATGCAAGGTTACGTACTTAGCTTGTCTTTTCTACAATTTTCCATGTAATTAAATCAAGCAAAAAAACGAAAACTTATTCTTCTGTATTCCGTTATTAGCTAAGCGTCGGCAAAACATGCTTAATTAATAATTATACGTGACATGATTTGCTTAAAAATTTATTTTTATTAATCATCAAGTCTTTCTTACACATCCCTGTTAATGATGTGTTAAAGTGCAACAAATCAACAATGAAAAAAATGGGTTGCCAAGGTAGAATAACGACGGAAAAAAAAAATCTCTTAAAATATAGGTTAACATTACTTTATCTAATGTTTAATATCTTATACTTCTGTATGCAGATACCAAAAAATTCAAATGTAATCGTACGTTTTATCATTTGCCACATATTGGTAAATACGCAATGAATTTCAAGTAGATTCAAGTGAACTGTGTTGAGTGAGTCGTCCATATTGTCTAGTTTTTGCTCTTGTAGTGAGGTTGAATGATATGATCTTGCAAACAGGTTAGATCTCCAGTTTGACTGTGTGACAGGATATTTCAATGTTGCAACTTAAAAACGTGTTGAATTTCGAGGTTTGACTTTTAAAAATGAGAGTAGACGTTTAGTTTGACTTTTACAATTGTTTGTTTAGATGTTACACTTTCAAATCGCTAATTTTAGGCCATCGTGTTTTCTTAAATTTTATGTCTAATGAAACATGAATACAAATAAACTGGGCGAGTGAGTTTGGGACGTTTGAGTTTTACCACCAAAATCATTTTTTTAATTTAGTGTTGTATTTAGGGTTGTAAACAAACCAAACGTTCAGCGAACAGTTTGTGAATTGTTTGGCGGGAAGTTCGTTTGCATTCATTTCATAAATGAACGAACACAAACAAAAAATTTTGTTCGTTTAGTTAAACAAACAAATATGAACAGAGGTCATGTTTGTTCATTCATGTTTGTCAACATTCGGTAACGTGTTTGTTTGTGTTAGATAGTTCATTAGGGTTTTTAGCCCTTTATTTTCAACTTAAGTACTTAAAATTTCACAGTGGTAGATTTCTTAGCAAAAAAGCTCATTGGGTAAGTGTTTATGGACAACTCGTAAACACGTTAATTATAATTCCTTAACAAACAAAAACGAACAAGAATTTGTTCGTCTTCGTTTGGTTCGTTTACAACCCTAGTTACGCCAGACCCTCACAAGATCAAGCAAAACATAAGTGAACACAAATGTTTGACTTTTTTTGATAAATTAAAACTGGGAATTACAGAAAAAAACGCATCTTTACCAACCCTAAATCTTCAACTAACTAGATCAAGAAAACTAGCCCATGATCTTACCCATTAACAAGATTTAGTAAACAAACGAACCTGTAATATCAGACCTCTCTCATCACGAATATTGCCCATCAAGGAACTCGCGAATTTGTTTTTGGTTGCTCCGATGGAGACTTCTCAGGAGGTCACCCATCCTGATACTACTCCACCTGAAACGCTTAACTGTGTAGTTTAATGTTCTCCACAACCAACTAAGCCGAAAACGCGTTGGTGATTTATGAGGCGTTGGATTACTTATGAACCAAGGATCTCTCCTGGCCATGGCTAACGTAGTATTTTCCTAGGATGTGACATTAGTCCATGTTAATCTTCTCGGTATTCGGTATCATCACCCATGATCCAATTAAAACCTTAGAAACATCAAACATGTGACTCAAAATAAAAGACTACTGACCCATTCTACTTATTTTGATATGTACCCATTGACCCGTCAAGACTAACCCGACATTCACTCCATTAATCAGGATACTCTTGATTTTGCTTCTCTTTCTATCTTCTAATCAACTTGCATTGATTGATCGAGCTTCTTTGCTAAGACTGATTCTTTTTTGCTTTAACTGAAATAGGTGTTTCTCCTTGCATGAACGAAAGGTTCTATCTTGATTTGGATACAATTTAGGGTTAGGTTTATTTCTTTTTTCGGCTTGCTTCTTTCTTTCTTACAGTACCGTCGGTCTATTTCTTTCATTCCTGAGTAGCCTACTTGCTTTCTTGCGAAGTTACAACGACCTCTTTACTTCTTCTTGTGGCCCCTTTTCTTTGTTGCTAACCTCGATCAGCTTACTTTCCTGTTTGTCTTTGGTTTTTTCTCTGCTTGCTCATAGCAACACTACGCCTACAACTTTCTATTTCTTTCCTTTCATGCCAATATCAAAGCCTAATTAAGAATTAATTCCCTCTAATTTAATTTTTATATTAAGTTGGTTGTTTTGCTCTCTTGCTTGATTTTCTTCTACAATAACTAATCCACCACTTCTCCTGCTTGCTTTGATTCTCGTTATATTTCAAAATCAATTATGACTTTAATCTTATCATTGTGTTTGTTTTTAGTAAATTGATCTGTATGTTTCCGCTACTTGATAAATATGTTAGAAGTAATTATTGATTTCCACACACACACACATATATATATATATATATATATATATATGTAATATATCCTAAGTATTATTAGATATCCTAAGTTTATTGTTACATTAGTTATATGGCGGTTATACATTAACCAACCGGTATGTCGTTTCATGCCTCAAGGGTCACACCCTTTCACATGTATAAATACCCCAACATGTTATTTCATTTGTGTATGTGTTGAATCTCTGTTCGATTAGAATTCCCTCTCAAATATCACACCCTCACCGATCATGTGATCTCACATTTGGCATCAGAGCAGCAGGTTCTTTCAATTGTTCCATCGATTACATAAGATACAGGCGAAGAAGATCGTTCGTTTATTGGAACACAGA
Source organism: Ambrosia x helenae (assembly GCA_030844895.1). Taxonomy (NCBI): domain Eukaryota; kingdom Viridiplantae; phylum Streptophyta; class Magnoliopsida; order Asterales; family Asteraceae; genus Ambrosia; species Ambrosia x helenae. The sequence continues at coordinate 64,079 of JAUTDX010007473.1, read as the reverse complement.
TATAAGGCCAACAAGGATTGGAGAAAGATCAATACATCAAGTTTATAACCGTCATTCGGATAAGAACAGGCCGAGAACAGAAGAATCCGGCGAGTCCTAAAGTTTCCGGCGTGACACCGGAATTAACCCAGAATCGTTTAGAACATGATCAAACGGTTATATCTATCCCTGCCCCTCGTTTATAATCAATATCGAATACATATATCTTAATCCAACAAGAAAAATCAAAATTTTTCAGTGATACTCTGTTTTTGTTTGGTATCGTGGTGTTCCCGCCAAAATTTTTTTTGATCAAAACAAGATTATCAAGTTTTTAAATACTGATTCCGAACAACTATAGATACGAAACAGAGTCTGTTTTACAAAGAAATTTGTCAAAATCATATTAAGGATTAAGATTTGTTATCGGTTTAAGAAGAAAGAACCGAAACCAAAGTTTTTTCGTATTCGATCGTTTGTTTTCTTGTGATAAGAATTCAAACCGTTTCTTGTGGAACACAAAGATTGTCTAGTTCCATCAGTTGTTTATAAAACACAAAGGAAATATTTTGTATTTGGGCAGAAGTAGCCTTTTGTGGGAAAGGAAAAAGAAAAAGAAGGGCTGACTTTTTGAAAGTCAAACAAGAAATATTATAATATTGGGTGTATTGAAAGAAATTGTAATCAGTGTTTTGTTGGGTTTGATTCACTGATCAAAAAAATTAAGTTGTTTAGAAGAATAGAAGTGTTGTCGGCCAAAAGGAAAACAAAAAGTTAAGGAACAGCAGGTTCGAAGGTTTGATCCAGGAAAAATTAATCAACAGCAGTGTAGAAGGGAGTTGATTAAATCCAGTGATGGTTGAACAACCAGTGGTCTGTTCCCAGTAAAAGGTCAGAAATTCGATCCAGGAAGAAATTGATCAATAGCAGTTAGCAGAGAGTTGATCAAATCCAGTGATGATCGAAAGACAAGTAGGCTGTTTTTTAAACAAGACTAGTTGCCAAAATTGGAAAAAAGAAGTCACGAAAAATGACTAAGGAAGACAAAGTTGTAAAAGAGGAAGGATCGCCAATGACCTTCCAATGCCCGATTTTGAATTCTACAAATTACACAATTTGGGCAGTGAAGATTAGAGCAATTTTTAACGTTCACGAAATTTGGGAAGCAGTCGAACCGATAGGAGAAGTGGAAGCAAAGAAGAATGCCAAGGCTATTGCTTATCTCTATCAAGCTATGCCCGAAGAACTTGTTTTTCAAATTGCTCATCACACGAATCCTAAAGACATTTGGGAAGATTTAAAGGCAGTAGTTGCAGACAGAGTCAAGGAAGCGAGATTGCAAACGCTAGACTCAGAATTTGAAGCATTAAAAGTGAGAGATTCAGAACCGCTAGACGATTTTACCAGCAAGATTAGCAAACTTGTATAACAAGCCAACAATCTTGGATCTACAATTGATAACAAAAGGCTAGTTCAAAAACTACTCAGTTTAGTACCAGAAAAGTACATTCAGATTGTTTTTGCAATTAAACAATTTGCGGATCTTAATACTATGCCATTTCAAGAAGCTATCGGAAGATTAAAGGCATACGAAGAACGCATCAAGAAACCAGAAGAAGGTGAATCACACAGTAAGCTCTTATTCACCAAAGAGAAAGGTAAAGAAGACAAATGTGAATACTGTGGAAAATGGAAAACAAATCAAAGGATTCTGGAAATCAACTTGGTAAAGGAAGATGATCCGAGAAAAGCTATGATAAACAAGCACAAGATGAGAGAAGCAATATCAGATGCTACAAGTGCAATGGACTTGGACACTACAAAAATAAATGTCCAGAACTAAAAGGAAAGGAGGAAGCTCATCTAATCCAACACGAGGAAGATTGACCAATGTTATTATAAACAAGACCTTGGGAAATCAAGAATTAGGGGGGAGAATGTTAGAAGTAATTATTGATTTCCACACACACACACATATATATATACTAGTGGTAATGCCCGCGCGTTGCAGCGGGTTCGTTACGCAATACGATGTCGTTAGCAAGCAACCCATTACTATTATTGTTAAACACATTGCGTCTCGAGTTAAAACTAATATGACAATACATTCTGAATACCTCTACAAACAGTAAAATCATACTTCCCTTGAAAAGTGTTTTACTAAAGTTGAGTCATACAATCACTTTAACACACATAATAGTTTATATTCTTAAAACAATAAAATGTTTTACTTACTGTAATTCTAATAACCAGTTTAAGATAATACAATGATCTTCAGCATGCTTTCATAATATACCAGAATTACTAAATACAATATCTAATTCAGCAAACTAAAAATTTTCATATGGTAAAAAGTTGTGTGTATATTTTGTAAGAATATTTGTGTGATAAGCTACTTCCTGTTCAAGTAAAACTTTGATGGCAACTTCTATTCCATTCCAAGTGCGTCATAGAACTTCCCCGAAAGATCCTATAAAATAACATTCATCAATTGGATAAAGTCTGAAACTTCACCGTTTGATCTCTAACGGGTCAAGTTAAAAATATAAAAGCATTTGCACCTTGGTTTTAAAAAGCGTGCCTAGGCGCGAGACGCAATGCCTGGAGGCTCAAGAATCTGCGCCTATGGAATTTCCAAGAAGTACAAGAAAAACACATTTTTTTGAATTTATTTTGTTTTTTTAGCTTTGAGGCGCGCGCCTCTCGTACCCCATGAGATTTTATGTAAAAACATGTTGTACCTTGGGCTTTTTGGCTTGTACATGTAGGTAAAATCTTATAAAACTTTATTTATAGCTATATTTTGGGTAAATGAAGCTAAAAACATATGGGATATATAAAAAAAATTATATAATTAGTGTGCGCCTCGCTACGTTTTAAAAAGCGCGCTTAAGCGCGAAGCGCGGTGAGGCGCCCGCGCCTTATGTAACCCTAGGCGCACCTTGTACAGAAAGCGCTGGAAAAGTGCGATTTTTTGCCCAAAAAATCCCCTGAGGCGCTCGCTTTTCGTGCGGGGAGTGTTTTTATGCTTAAAATTGTTATATATGTAGCTAAAAGGGTTGTATATTTAAGTTAAATCATATATAAACCTTATTTGTATCTATATTTTGGGTAAATGATGCTAAAAACCTATAGCATATATAAAAAAATTATATAATAGTCTTGCGCTTCGCGTACGAAAATCCCACTGCTTTTGCGCTTTACGCCTCGATTTTGGACCTCGTCGCTTTAGTGCGCTTCGCGTTTTTTAAAACTAAGGCGCCTTGGGTATGAAAAGCGCACCGCTTTTGCGCTTGACGCTTCACGCCTCGCGATTAGACCTCGTCGCTTTTGTGCGCCTATCACTTTTTAAAACCAAGATTTACACGTATTCATTTACTTACTGGTTAGAACCTTAACGGGGCAACGTTATGGGTCACACTTAGTACTAAAACAAGATCACAACTCTCGTGTATTTCGTACTTTATATGGTTAACACATCCTAGCATATATTAAGATGTTTTCTATTAAAAGGTATATCAAATTCCTAATTGACCATGATTGCATTATAATAAACACACACCTTATAAGCCCAGCAATTGTGAGTAGCACGTGGATCTTGAACCTACACATTAACATAAGACGAAATCAAGAACGAAAATATCATCAAGATATATAGATTCACCAAGACGTACTAATTATGGACATTTACATCCAAAATAAATAATATAAGAGACCTAAGTATACCGAAAAAAAAAAACAAATAAATGACAAAACATTATAACATCAGCTTATATATTTAAATCGAGGTGGTTCCGGTACATAATGTCATGAACCTAAGAAAAGTAGGAAATTAGCTCAAACGGACTCCGATTGGACTCATTCAAGCAGCGTGTGAAGCCGGCTCGTCAAATGCTAACCAGTGACAACGAATACTGATCTAGAGGCAAAAACCGTTGTCAAAATGTTAGGGTTCTAGCAAAGCAAAGATTCCACAAGGGTGTGTTTCGACTTGAAGATGGGTGGCGCCTTCCTCTATAGCTATGCTCCCGTCGTCAACATTGTGCGTGTGCACAGTATGTATTCGTGCAAGCTTTTATTTGGTCAATGGTGGACAAAACAAAAGTGACCACTTAACTTAAAAGGGCATATTACAGTTGTTATTAAACACCATCTGCCAAACATGGAAACTTATAGATGAGGTAAAAGAAGCGGATTAAAAATCTCCCAAAGCGCTCTTGAATGCTTGAATCCAACTCAAGATTACTATATAACGATATTGTCTTTATAACTTCATAATTTATAAACTTCCAGAGGAAAAAAAATGTTTTGCTGGGCCTAGTTGCACCCATATTTACAAAAGTTGCTTGTTTTGATCTGAGCTCATTATAACGGGTTTCCTAACATGCCTAGCAGATAATCAAATATAGTCAAATTCGCCATCGAACATGTCGCAGTTATGTTAAATTATGCAATAAGAAATACTTGCAAAGTTAATTAGGATTTTGAAAAATTAGAGGAAGTGAGAGAGACATCATCTCAAATCTTCCATTTTCCTAATTTTTAGTCATATCAACTCTAACTTCGAATGTTAAAGGGATGTTCTTACCGGTTGCAACAATGTTTTCAGTAGTTTTAACCAGAGTGAATAAAAGCTTGGACTCGGCTCACTTTGGTCTTCCATGCCTTTATTTATCGATTGATCGTGTGCTTGCTTTCGGTAGCTGGATTGAACACTCTCTGCTTTGATGTTTCCAAACAATATTTCAACAGCCTTGTTTTTTATGACAACAAGAATATATGTTGAGTTGTCCCATACGTATAACTGCATATCAAGACAGATGGAGCACTTAATATAATATATACTCATAGATAAATGTAATTATATTTATATATATTAATATATTATATTAACTTCCTAAAATTTTGATATAACTGTAAACATGTGAACATTTGATATTGTACAATGACAAAAGCATCATGTGAATACTTGAAATACAAATAAAATATGAGCACAAAGAAATGATCTGACTCGGTCTCACTTCAGGGCATATTAGTTCAACTTCTTGAATAAGCGTTCTCATGAACCACACTCTCTGAAGATGATCAACTGCAACAAATAAAGTTCACAACATCAAACATCAACATTAGTTCACACACTTATTCAAGAAGTTGATCAACAGTTCAAAGTTCATAAAAACCTTTCATTGATCTTCTTCATATTCAACACTACCAAGCTGAAGCCGTCATCAACTCGCGATTCTGCCAACAAAGAACAAGCGAGGCCTGCCTCTTCTCGAAGTCAAATCCCTGAACTTGCATCCTCTTTAACCCGCATTCAGCCTGCGTTTCAGCAAACTTACTAAACCCGATAGGCGAATACCCACCGGCTGAAACAACGACTTCCAATGCGGCATTGGCTCGGGAAATTGAAGTTTGCCTGACACCATCCGTTTGATTTGAGACTGAAAAAGGTAGCGTTCGATCTTGTTTGACATGTCGGAAACACCATTAACGCCATCAATGGAGTCCAACAAAATTTCATAGTACTGGAGACCCTGAAGAAAGTAATGCAGGAAAGGTAAATCCGTCCTTTCACACCCACGGTCGAATGGCACCGCCATTCTTGGTGAGAATTGGTTTACGAAATGGAGAATTGAAGGAATTACAGATAAACGAGTGGAAGCCGACCAAATTGGGATCGGTTTCCAGAGAGCATAAGCTCAGCCGCCGCCAATAACTGGTCACATATAACCTGGTATTGATGGTGGTGGTGCGATGGCGGTGCAGAAGTTAGTTGTGTTTCTTGTTTCACCACCGCCACCAGAGACACTTTCTTGAGCAGTAGTTCATGACCCTGATTCAAAACCAAATCTTTTTCAAAACCCTGATTCGAAATCAAATCTTTTTCAAAACCCAGATCCAAAATCGAATCTTTTCAATAACCCATATCAGAAACATGAGATTTCTGAAGATTGTGGTGGGTGAAATTGCACCTGAGGTGGTAATGGTGGCAACAAATTGGGAGGGGCATTTTGTTCATCTTGGTTACTCTGCAATAGCTGTTGTAAGATTAAAGATGAGTCATCAAACTCGCCAGCGATCCACTGGATAGACTGATCTTGTACCGCAGTTTCGGATAACAAACTTTCCCAATCTTCCAACCCAACCCCTAATCTTTGTTCTACAAGTTCAAATTCTGGTGGGATGGGCTTTGCCACTTTTGGTTAATATTATTGTTGCTGCAGGAACCTAGCATTGGTGGAGTAGTGGTGCCGACATCTTCCAGCACAATAATCAAACAAACTTGAATAAGTCCCTGAAGTAACCGGTTCAACTATCTTCACTTTCAACGCTCGATTTACATGCGTTCTTTCCGGATTCAAGCATCATGAAACACAATATTCATAAGCATTGCAGCATGGCGAGACAACATCGCAGCCTTGACAACTGTATTGATCTCTTTTTACATGACAACAATGTGATTTAGGATCAAGTGTTAGAGCATCACATACGTAACCAGTATGATCAGTTATCAAATATCTCCCTTGAGTCGTCGTTCTGCAGATTTGTGTTTCTTGAAAATTAATATCTTTCCTAATCGCAAACGTTGTTGATGTTAATAACAAAATCAGCACCAATTCTAACTTGAAATCCATGTAATGATCAAACTCAGATTCATATCCCTAATCCCACCACTAAGATATTAAAACCTAAACCTCTGCTTCAATTCCATTCGTTCCCAAACCAGCTACTCGTAACCCATCAATCACGGCTGCAATCAAGCAACACCAACAATTTCTGATCCTTTTGAATCTCAACCATGGTAATCAACACCTTATAATTCAAAGTATATGACTTTTCAAGTAGAAAGAGTTGAAAAGAACACTACAATTTTGCAGCAAAATCAATTAAAACAGGCAAAATAGACAAAAATTCTAAACTCTACCTAATCTTATAATAATAATAATCAAGCTATAAAACTAAAACTATACCATGACTCAGGTAATTTACCTTGTAATCATTGTATGAACAACATCTATTGGTGAAGCTCCCTGAATCAACAAGCGCACAACTGAAACTACATATATGAGCAATCATTCCATAAAAAGAAAAAAATAAATCAAATCGGATCTCCTACACTGGACGAAATTATCTTTCTCAATGTGGTACAAAAACAGAGGTGAACTCTCAACAATGCCATACGAATGTTGGAATTAGCAACCTCATAAAACAGTATGAACTGAATAGAGCTATAAAATAGAGGGGAGAGAAACCTACAGATGTGTGGTTAACGAATTGGATTAGGGTTTTGGCGAGATGAATAGAAGTTGCTTTAGGTGAAGTAGTAGAGGAGCACAGAACCTGTAGACTCCTTCAACATCTTAAGACGAACATCTTCCTTATACCACCATGAATGCGCGACGCTTCGATTTCAGCTATTGGAGTTTCATTCTTTTCATCAATTGATCATTTATTTCAAAAACCCTTGGGTTGAAAACCTGTTGCAACAGCTTTGAAGACGGGTAAGGGCAAAGAGGGAAATCAAGGGTATTATTGTAAAAGTGTTTTGATATTGTATAGGAGGATGTGGGTAAAATGTCTATAATACCCTTTTAAATGTCTTAATTGTCACCTCTATCCCCATAATACCCTTAAATTTCTTGCTTGACTATGTTGTACATGTTGCTTGTTACGTTGTACTAAAATGGAAATTACAATGTTGTATATCACTCCTCCTTAATAAGATAATATAGATAATATATATCCTAAGTATTATTAGATATCCTAAGTTTATTGTTACATTAGTTATTATACATTAACCAACCGGTATGTCGGTTCATGCCTCAAGGGTCACACCCTTTCACATGTATAAATACCCCAACATGTTATTTCATTTGTGTATGTATTGAATCATTGTTCATTTAGAATTCTCTCTCAAATATCACACCCTCACCGATCCTGTGGTCTCACAAAATATACTGTTTGACAGATTTGCAAAACACACACAAATGCACACTCAAGCAAACAAATGCATATGTTATTTAGGTAATATTCCTTTCCAAATAAACAAGTTTAATTAAAAGGAAGGATGAAGATAAGAAATTAATGAAGAACATAAACATTGTACTCTACAATGGCATCAAAATTGGTTTCATTGAAGAAAAAAGTCCGTGCTTCGGCATACCCACGAGCAAATCGGAAGACACCAGTTCCTCCAACCACTGGTAACTCTCTAACCGAAGCCATAATAGGGTTCCGGCCCAATATACTCAAAGTGCTACCATTAAACCTTTCTCCATCAAACACATAGTTTTGGACCATCATAAAACTCATGTTATTTAAATCTGCTGACGCGTACATCCCTTGAGCTCTTCCCACCCGAGTAGAGTTTGGTTCGGGCCCCACTGTCAGGAGGTTGTCCATCATGACAACCGACCCGAATCCAGTGGAGGAAGTGTTGGTAATGGGGGCTGCAGCCACCCGAATGGCCGTTGCATTTGGGCCCCCTACTACGTCATGGAAGAAGAAGTGAAGGCGTGTTAGGTTTTGTTTTCCAAGTCGGAGCGTGGATCGTGGCAAGCTGGTCGAGAACGTTTGCGAATTTCCGGCAAGGACGAGAGAGAGAAGGACGACTATGAAGGTGGTGGAGAGAAGATTGTTGGCCATGGTGTTAAGTTTAGTTGAGAAATGGAAAATGGTGAATAATGTGTTTTTCCTTTGCATGGTGCTTTGAGTTTTTATAGTACGTTAAATCAAAGCAAGAAAAGTCAAATTATATGGTCAAAGGTGTACTAACTTAGAAGTCTTATTTCTGCTAGGATATTATATAAATAATAATAAAGTTATTAATAAGAAGAAATGTGCATGGAGTTGACTCATCGAGCCATCAACCACGAAGAATGGTCAAATAATGCAAGGTACACACATTATGAACCCCCCCCCCCCCCCTTTTTTTTCTTAGTATTAAATTAATCATTCTTTTTGATCCGGTCAATGCACCAAATTTCACTTTCTCTTACTTGGTATCAAGTGGGCTATCCTCACGTAAGCATTAGTAATGTACTTAGCTTTTTCTTTCTGACATTATCCATTATAAATGAAACAAAAAATAACTACTTCTTGGGTGTGTGAAGTAAATCATGATAACATGTAAGAAAGCTCGTCAATAGAATAGAATGAGTAAATAATACAATACAATGCAAGGCATATCCTACATGTACATCCACGAGAACCGGGGATGAACTATAACAACTACACAACTCCATCAAATTTAACAAACTCAACCACTTAACTAATTCAACAACTTAATACATACAGATTTACACTAATATGGCCCTCTACCCGAACTTGGCACAATGACGTGAAATTTGGATCAAAGAGGGCAAGATGATGACAACCCTTTAGTAAATAGATCGGCAAAGTCATAGGCACATGACGAACCCAAGGTAATCGATTGAGTATCCATAATAAAAATTGAATACGTATGTCATTCTTTTTACCCATACTCACTTTACACATCAGAATCGCCAATCATCATCATCACATATTATTTGATACTACTTTGTTTGTTTTTTTTTTCTAGGTTCACATCGCAGCTTCAGAGTGTCTTGATGAAGTGATAGTTGTACAGAGACTTCATTCGAGCAAGAAGTACACATGTAGAATTAGAAATAGGTTTAATGAGTTATCGAGTGTTGATTATTTACAATTAATTTTTGAAAAATGGTCTATTAATTTATGGTACACACATTTTCTCACTTCATAGTAGATTTGTCTATCCCAAGGGATAAAATAGTAGTAAATATATATATATATATATATATATATATATAAGGTAGGGTTCCTGTAGGAAAATTGGTTTGTGTGAAAAGTGTAGGAAGGATTAAAAATTGATATGTATGCATCATTTTTTTGGACGTATTCATCATTTTTTGGACGTACTCATGATGTTTTGGATTGTTTTGCTTAGAAAAACAACAAACATAACAATTAATAACCGAAAACAATGTATTTTAGGCTTAAAACTTAAAACACTATGTCAATAACACTTTAGCAGAGTATTTTAAGTAATTACTAGGGTGTTTTATCTGTAATTTAAATTTAATGACTATAATACATTGGATTGTGTTTTAAAATTTTTTTATATTGTTGTGTTAAGTGTTTTTCAAGCTAAAACAACCCAAAACATCATTCCAAAATCAAAAACATGATGGCTACATGTCAATTCTTAATCCTTCCTACACTTCTCACACATACCAATTTTTCTACAAGATCCTCTACCTATATATACATATAGGGTGAGGTTAGGGTACGAGTTTCAGTTTAGTAAAAAGTTAGTAAAAAAATAGTAAAAAGTTAGCAAACAATCTGATTCGGGTGTGGATTTGTGACTCTTTTTTTTTTCAATGATGGAAACTTGGGAAATCGAATATATGTATCCAAAGTTTAGGATATCAAAAAATCGGATATTTGAAAGTTCTAATACGGATCGGATATTAATATTAACTCTTTGAAATTTTCAAATATCTGAAAAATGATCAATAATTTGATCTTGAACATCCCATTAACTAATTAACTTCACTTGCAATTGCAATTCCAATTCCACCAGCCACAAATTCTACGCTATCTATTAGCAAATTAACCACAAAACAATAACTGCTAGCTAGCATGCTTAAACACAATATCTATATATATTTTAGCAACCAAAATTTTTGATCGTATCAATCACCATCGTTCTAGCCAGTTCATCTCTTTTGTCATGTTACATATTTAGCCATTCAGAAAAAATGTGAATTAGAAATCAATCGTTCTCCTTAAAACTCAAGATTTCCTTATACATATTGTGGATTACTCGTAGGTCTTGTAGTTAGGAATAGCATAAATGATGCTACTAAAGCGTGTATATATCACTTCCAGATAAAAATATCGAATTTCGATAGTACTCTTAAAATCTATAATATGATAATTTAGAGATCTAAGAGCGGGTATTTGTTTTTTAGCTTGTGTACAAAATTCTACAAAACATTGCTACATGAGAGAGTGTGAAATGATGTTTACAACCGACGACAATTATCCTATTGTCATTAACAGTAAGAGGCTGTTTGTTGATTAAGTGCTGAATTATTAAGATGTCTGAATGGTTAAAATATCATAAGAGTTAAGTGTTGAATCATTAAGTTGGACCTGTTAATGGTTAGTTTTCTTGTCCCACATGGTAGGAGAGTCTAATTAATGTAATGGTTCAGCAACATCCTAAGTGTTAATAGTTTAGCCTTAACCATTCCATTCAGAAGCCAAACACGCTGAATGTTGAATCATTCAACGCTGAATGGTTCAAAGCCTCGTCAAGAGGCTTACCAAACAACCCCTAACTCTTTTAGAAATTTGAATAAGAAAGAGAAAAAGGAGGCAATGAGCACGAGAAGCCCAAATGTGCTCTCCAATTGACCATCATAGGTGCAAGCCAAATAATTAGCTAGTCTCACATCAAATCAAATCTTTCACCTAAATGGACCGAAGGAAAGGAATGAAGAAAGTAAGACACATTCATCACTACACCATAACCACCTCGGCCCTCTGACTTGAGGCAAATGACATGAATACGTTCGTTGACCAAGTAAACGAATGAATCAACAATATGACGATCCACATGTTCGATCAGATCTTATGATAGCCCCTTTCGGCATATATAGGGAATTAACTAGTCTGGACCAAAGCCATGGTCACAACATCGGTGCACATGGCAGAAAGCAAGCTCACATAACTACCAAAAAGGTTAACACGAACCAAATCGAGCCAAGCCTTGATCACCTCAGGCATATCATCTCTCATCCACTACCAACATGCTCTTACATTCTTACTCATCCTCTCGTCATGGCAACCTAAGTAATATAATTGGTTCAAGAATCTCAACTTGGTGGCCTACAAGAAAGTGTTAGGATCGAGAACACAAACACGCACACAAACACGAAGATTTACGTGGTTCGGTCTAAACTGACCTACGTCTACGAGGTCAACTGGGGTTTTCTTTCTATTGAGTGATGTGAAGATTACAAGTACAAGAGATATATTTATAGGTACTAATTAGGTTAAAACCCTATGCTAAACTTAATCACCAAGTTAATCATACTGGGCCGGGCCTATATGTGGGCTGATGAAGACGACATCTCCAACAATCTCCCACATGGTTGTGTCTACCACTGACCCATTCTCTGTCTCTATCGGCTCCCACTGACACGAACTGCTGGATCCTGAAACACCCTGATAATAGTGGTTCTCCTGACCCAATGTCGTCTAGGAATTCGGACTGAAGCACAACCAGTGCTCCCACTGCCACAAAAACCTCTAATTGGTCTACCTGAACCTTTCCTCGCTCGTTCATCCCGAATCTGACATTTGACTCTAGGTTTCTCACTTGCAAAGACAACCTTCTTCTGCCCATGAGATTCTATGAACCCGACTTTGTTTTTCTTCTGAACTGGGATGGTCACTCCCTCAGACAGTAAACTGACCATGTAAAACGAACCTCGCTTTCTTCCTCGAGCTATGACAAGATTTCCCTTAACAACTTTCTGCTGTCCGTTCCGGAATTTGACTTCATGTCTCTTTTCATCCAACTGCCCAACAGAAATCAACTGTTTCTTTAAGCTTGGAATCACCCTGACATCCTAAAAAAGTCCATGAACCGGCTGAAGTCTTCATATCTAAGTCACCCATGCTTGTAATACCAAGAACCTCATCCTTCTCCAGTCTTACGTTACCAAAATCACCTTTTTTCAAATTCTGCAATGCTTCATTGCTGTGGGTATGTAACACCCCAAAAATGTTAAAGTAATATGGTAGAAATTAATTTATGTAGGTATGAGTATGTATGTATGCGTGAATATGGTAAGTTTTCTAGCATGATTGTGAGATTGGGAATTCCGTGTGAGACACATTAGCTTGGTTATGTGATATATACGATGTTAAGTTTAATTGCTTGGATGATGAATCAAAAAGAGTGGGAAGCTATGTTTTATGCGTATTGGAAATTGACTAATGAAAGTCAATGTGATATTTGGTTGAGAATGGTTGTTTGTATGAATGATCATGTATGCTAATGATGTTGTAAACATTATGACATGAAAGGATGTGGATCATGTCAAGATAGGCTCAAGCATGGAAGGTTAATGGATCATGAAGAGGCAAACAAACAAACAAGAACATGAGAACTTGAGGTAAGTGACTTATTAACTAAACTCTTAGTTTAGTAAATGCATGTTTATGTATTAACGTAGAATGGGAAACAAGAATGAAATGGTATCTTATAGCAAAACAAGTGAATGGGTATTGTTAGTAAACAAGCATAGTTCACCATACGATAAGGAAAGTAGTTGGGATAAATGGGTCAACAGAAGATAATTGCTCAGACCAGAGGATAGTTAGACCAGAGGAAGAATGAGCAGAGGATATTTGCTCAGACCAGTGAATAGTTTAGACCAGAGGAAGAATGAACAGAGGATATTTGCTCAGACCAGAGGAAAGTTTAGACCAGAGAAAGAATGAGCAGAGGGTATTTTCTCAGACCAGATGATAGTTTAGACCAGAGGAAGAATGAGCAGAGGATATTTGATCAGACCAAAGGATAGTTTAGACCAGAGGAAGAATGAGCAGAGGATATTTGCTCAGACCAGAAGATAGTCTAGACCAGAGGAAGAATGAGCAGAGGATATTTGATCAGACCAGAGGATAGTTTAGACCAGAGGAAGAATGAGCAGAGGATATTTGCTCAGACCAGAAGATAGTTTAGACCAGAGGAAGAATGAGCAGAGGATATTTGCACAGACTAGCAAGGCTTGTTAGAATTCAATTTTTCTTTTATTTAACTTGTTTAACCGTGTAAAGGGCTTGTTGATGTTCAACCCTAGGTGTGCGCTACTTTGGATCCCGATGGAGGATCAAGCTATTCTAAAGAAGCGAACATGCTTGACCCTTTTTGTTATGAGGATGGTAATAAAGATTAAGGTTTGTAAGTAAGAATGCATGGAAGTTAGAGGTGACGATCCAGAGTTTAGATCCGAACTTGCAAAAAGGCGTTTGGTCATGATCATTGAGTATTGTTGAATGTTATTTCCACATTTTGAATATTTGCATGAAGTCACTTAATGAACTAATGAAACGGTTATGTGATGGTTGCAGGTTGTCTAGTCTAACTCACAAGGAAAGGAATGGTAGGAGATCGAGTGAGGAAACAAATTGTACGGGATCGCGATCATGTAACCTAATAAAGACGAGTTTTGTTGAATGCAATAAGAAACAATAGAAGATGTAACACCTAAAATACTTAGTAGATTTGGTTTCTAAACGTCTAAGGTTGTTATTAAAGAAATAAATTTTTCAGTTGGTATTTCCGCTGCGTATTTTCGGTTAATTTGGTTTAGGGTGTTACAGGGTAGCGTGAAATGTAGCACCAGAACCCATGACCCGAGAGTCTCACTGCCTTCCACTGAGTCCCAATGCATCAAACCTTGACACATTCCCAAAAGCAGAATTTCATATATATGACATCGACTCAAAAAATGTCTACACCTCCATGCAGCCCCTACAAGTCAACTATGCCAAGCTCCCACTGTCCCTGTTATCCCAACCAGCTAAGAAACAAATGGTTATAACGCAGCAGAGCTTTAATGAAATCAAGCGGTACCAAGGGTTCTATGACCGTACACATGATCAGTTAACGCAAACCATAACCGAAAGATCATTGAACTGGAAATAGTCCACATGACTTGCCACTAACCTCTTTTCTTTTTCCCTTATGTCGTCACCAGCACCTTTTCTAGTTCCATTATCTCCATGTTGTACCAGCAAAAGAAAAACAAAGCTACCGACTCACTTATACCATTTTCTTTCACCCCGCGAAACGAACCAAATCCAGAGCCACCGGCTCGATTTCCTTCTGTTTGTTTTTTCTGCAACCTGGTTGAACTTTACACCCCGGTTCACCAACTAAAATTCGTACCATTAAGCTTATCGATTTGCACCTTCCCGTCTTCTGCCATGATAACACAATAACACGACTAACGAAACTGAATCGAATAATCAAACCCTTACACTCTCTAGGCAAACATCAGTATCGACAACTGATTCACGGTAATGAATAGTACCGGCAGCAGGTGAAGCCCTAATCTGGGTTTGAAATAACTACAGCAGTGACACGTTTAAGGGCTGTAGGTGACTGGAAAACGAAAGAAACCCTATTTGACTGGGTGGTTTACGGCGGCAAAGGTAGGATAAGGGTGGAAAGTGGTTACGGCTGGTTGACAGCAGGAAAAGGAACAGGCCTGGCTGAACCCTAGTCGGAGGGTTAGCTGCCGGCAGCGCTGGAAGGAAGGTGGTCGACGTTGGAGGTTTGGGTTCGGCCGGTTGTGTTTCAAGTATGTTCTTTCTTCTCTTACTCTTGCCCTCCGCCGACCCGACACACCTGCCGGCAGAGGCCATCTTCTCGAGCCCTAGGCTCTGATACCAGTTATTAGGATCGAGAACGCACACACGCACACGACACGATGATTTACGTGGTTCCATCTAAACTGACCTACGTCTACGGGGGCAACTGGGGTTTTCTTTCTATTGAGTGATGTAAAGATTACAAGTACAAGAGATATATTTATAGGCACTAATTAGGTTAAAACCCTATGCTAAACTTAATCACCAAATTAATCATACTGGGTAGGGCTTATATCTGGGCTGATGAAGACAACATCTCCAATTGAAAGATTTGTTGGGGTCGATGATTTCGACATGTGATTTGGTGGCTCTATTTGGAAGCTTGGGAATGACGTTATATTCAAGTTCATCGTCATAATACAAATTGTTTATTTGATGATATTGCTTTTCTTTCTTTTTTACTGTTGTTTGTAAGGGAATCACAAAGTGACAAGTACATTCGGAGATCCTTGTGGCAAAAACATTAAGTGAAGGTGGATGAGACGTGGTTTCTTCATCGCTCGAGCTCATTGTGTATAAAATGGAATATGAAATTGGTAAACTGAAAGTGGTCGTAGAAAGTTTTTGTATGTGTGGGACATGTCAGGTAAATGTGTATATACATAGTAGATAGGTTAGTTTAAATTTATTTTATTTAATAGTAAAAAAGTAGACTTTAGAGTTTTTTTTTTTGAACCCCCGGCCACCTTCTCCCAAGCGGTCGCTTCCCTGCACGAAACCAGACAAGGCCAGCTTATCCCCTCCATCGTGTCACCGAGTCCGTTGGGTCTCCTTCTCCTTTGGAATCCAAACGACATCTTTAGAGATCGCTTTATGGTTAGTGGGTGTGGCTCACTATCCTCTCCTCTTTTTTTTTTTTTTTTCATTTTATCAAAATTAAATTTAGCATTTTAATGAATTCATGGTCTCCGTTGACATCTCCACAATCATCATCATTTACCAATAAAAGGGGCGGTGTTCACTAGTGGCCACTAAGCCACATTAGCTTTTACGAGCCACACCCCGGGACTAACATGTAGCTTTATACTCTCTTCTTGTCTGCTGTTAGTGGTTATTGTGCACTAAAATAGTGTCAACATTCTCTACTCTAATTCTATTGTAAAGTAGTTTGTTGTTGTTGTTATTATTATTATTATTATTTTTTTAACAACCAACAAAGGTCAGATCATCCCTTGATTCCTCCCTTAGCACCGTGTGTCCAGCCATCAAACGGGTGTCTCTGAAGCCAACAAGGGAAACACACCGGTAAGGTCCACACCAACTTTCCAATGCTTCGCCACTTAGTTCTTAAACAAATAATCAGCAAGGCACCAGGTAAGACAAAATTTGTGTTTTTTTACCTCGTTATTGCATTTGTTTATGTAGTGAATCATGTTAACATGCTGGTCGGGCTATAGTTTCCCTCTACGCCAATGACAATTTGCAATTTATTTTTCCATATTATCATTATTTCAAATAAGAAACACAGTAGCTATTCCATCTAGTCGCCACAATTATTAATTCTTAGGCTTTTGGTTACCGTTTTCTAAAACGAATTGTTTCAATCCAATCCCGTTTTAACAAACGGCTCGCTTCGACCTAAACCTTTTACCCGTTCTTTTTGTTAGGCTAAAAAACATTGGTTAATAATGAGACAAGTTGAAAGCTGGACAAACATGTTGAAAGTTACACAAGAGTGTATTAATTTTAAATATATAAAAATCCCTTGTTATATATAGCATTTAAGAAAATTATAATATAACTGTAATAACTTAGGTCTATTTGCAAGAACGCAAATGAATATGCAAACATGCTAGCAACTCCTTTGATACTCTATGAACACCTGCCAATAGCCACGTTCTCTTCGGGGAAACAAATTATATATGCATAAATCGATTATATTGTAGTATTTAAAAATGCATAAATAACTTAGAAAGTGCAACCGGTCTAATGTGTCACATATCTTAGGACCAACTTGGTTCAATCCATGTGTGAGAGTCACAATAATGCATAGTTTTCAGTAAATCGGCCCCAAAACTTTCTTGTATATATTTGTCATCATATGTGTGATACTTGCATGTTTCGAAAGAATAGAACACTATCTTCGCATCCTTGTTACGTAATAATCTTGAAAAGTAGATCTTGTTCTCCATTTCTTGTGATTTGGCTTCAAGGCAGATACATGATATATCAGAAATATAAATCGTGTGTTTTCCTAAACCATCTATTTGCTCAAACTCTTTTGTAGATTCGTTTAGTTTGAACACATCAACATGTTTTCCAGACCAACTCACCATAACAAGTAAAAGATGTCGATCAATATTCGTTAGAAAGTACCGTCTTGTAGATTCGTAGCAACCTCTTGGGGCTTTGTCTACAACCACCACCCTAGATAAGTCTTCTTCACTTACTCTAAAAGCTTCAATTCTTTCCTTATTAAACAAGACATACACATCTCGGCCACAAAATGTTGGAGACTGAAAAGAATACGCATCATTACTGCCAAAATCAAAACGATATTTTCGCCATGATGAATCTTGAGATACAAAGTGCACGTAGACATCTGAGTCCAACTTCCTAAATCCAACAACCACACAATCTTGGGAAGTTGGTGGTGCTGAAAAACAAAGGCTTTGTAAAAAACGAGCCACTGGAAGCTCACGGATATCATTTGTGAATGGGTTAAAGAACGCCATGTGTCCATTAACTTCATACATCAACAACCAACCATACCTAGAACAATATATTTCGCAACCATCACTGATCAGTTCTTGAGGCGCTTTTATAAAATACTTGCCACCGCTTATTGGATCAATAAAAGTGAAAATGGATCGACGCTTTTCCAACACAACCAACCATGGCGAAACTAAAGAATACATATCTAATCTCCTTAATGTTGTTTCACTGCTCCATTTAATCAAGGTGCTGCTAATTTACAGCGTTTGCATGTAGCACGGAAGTTCATGTATTCGACACCAACACATAGGTCCATAATCACTTCCAAAATATTAAAGGGAATATTAAACAAATGCGACTCACTTGTTGTGCTATAAAATTCAGTGTCGTCGTCACCATTACGTGGCGTTATGACTATCTCATTGTCTTTGCCCTCTTCTTTTTGCTGCTTAGATTCAGGATGATCCACTTCTAACCTAGTATACATAAAATGTGATTATTATAAAACAAACACTTTCCAGTTTTAAAATAGAATAATGTATCCTAAATAGATATAAGCAATACCTGGATTCAAGCATTGTCCACACTAACATGTGGCCTTCTCGTACAATACAAGACTTTGAACATAGAGACATGATTCTATCTTTGACATGGAATGAGATTATTCTTCCAAACTCATTAAGAATATGTACATAACCCCCTATCTCTAAGCCAATTTCGGACTTGTAGAATACGGAGGATGCATTACCACAACTAAATTCAAGAAAAAATATTGCATCTTTGAGATCTTCCATTTCCTCCCAAATCATGCTAGTCATATCCAGTTTAAACAAATACACATCAGCAATTCTTGTTCTACTATTAAGATATAGTTCAATGAAGAACAATTCGGTACAAGTTCCTTTTAAAAAAACACAGATGCTTTGAAAACTAAAAGTGGGAGTATGAGGGAGTTTCACAACCGGTAGTAGATTTATCACAACTTCTTTGCCTTTAACCACAATGTCAACC
Source organism: Ambrosia x helenae (assembly GCA_030844895.1). Taxonomy (NCBI): domain Eukaryota; kingdom Viridiplantae; phylum Streptophyta; class Magnoliopsida; order Asterales; family Asteraceae; genus Ambrosia; species Ambrosia x helenae. Next base: position 44,969 of record JAUTDX010007473.1, on the reverse strand, counting down.
TGTATGACAAACTCATAAGCCAACGATTCTAAGGTCATTGCATATATCTTACCATTGCAACAAGTTATACAATGTAGCAAACAATCGACGCCGCTTATTCTCCGGAGTTGTTTAGCATATGACATTTCAATCCACTTTAACTTCTTTCTTTTACAGTTTAATCGACAAAAAACAAAGGTAGGAATTTTGGGCTTTGCTAATAGGAGGACTGATCCTTGATCGTCAGGAGGAGATGATAAACAACATTCGTAGAAATCGTTCTTTTTACAATGCAAAGGTGGGAGACGGATCAACTTAGAAGTGAGTGGGTTCCAAAGAGACCACAGAACGTTGTCATGGTTGGAGAGAATCACCCAACCATGGAAACATGCTCGAAAATATCTTCCCCGGAGCTCATTGATTTTACACTGTTTATAATAAGATTCCAGCTTCTGAGCTATAAACGATTGGTATCTTGTAGACAAGGAAGGTGACTGATCACAAGAAATTTTCTTTGGCTCCATGTAAGATGTTCTAAACATAATAATATTTCAAACTTCATTAACTATATATAATAATGTTTACACGTAATATCAATTATCAAAGTATACTTATTATAAATTAAAAAAAAAGACCGTTTATCATGGTGGAGTGGCCGGTGAGAGCAATGAAGATAAAAAGTAGATCCTTGTGGTTGCAATTAGTTCGAGTCCAAGCCAACACGAGTTTTATCCTCAGTGTTACCTTAAAGAACATAGTTTTTGTGGGGGCACAACGGCTGTCATCCCGTCTAGTACGGTAGAACTGACGTGGTATGGTTCTTGTGGAACGCCAGGCCCCACACCGATGTCAGCGTGGATTTGGTTAAGACAACATAGTCTGGCCGGATGTGGGGTGGCGGGCCTGCCAAGAGACAGGTGTGACCTACTTATCCCCGTAAAAAGTCATAGTTTTTTTTTTTTGAAAGGTGAGTTTCTACAACAAACGATAGGCTCACATCGCCTATCGGCGACCCTAGCCAGTTTGCCCAGACTACGTTGTCTTAACGGATCAGCGCTGATTATCAAACTGGTTACGGCGTCCCCCGGAAAATTTCCTGCCACCTGCCACTTGACAGATGTTTTCACCCTCCACAAGAGATAGACTCTCTGTAGTAAATGCGCAGTAATAGAAAATCGGGGTTGCTTCAGGATTCGAACTCGGGACCAGCAGGGATCCTCCGCTCTAAACATCACTAAAGTCATAGTTCAAATGTATATAAAAAACAGAAATTTATATCCAATTTTGTAAACACGCACGCACATGTCACATGTGTGTAACGTTTTTTAAAGGCATATATGTATATAAAAGGGCGGACTTATATATGTAGGTCCGGGTTCCAAGGACTAACATGAATCACGTATTTGTAACATCTGATAGCTTATATGATAATATTAATATGCCTAAATGTGTTGAAGATTTTGCATATTAAAAGAAATGCAGTGAAACATGCTTGCAATGCATACACACAGGAAAAAATTCCTGAATCTCTCACCGTGTGTGTATACATATATAAAAAAAATCTACTGTATGGACAATATTTTAAAAAAAAATGCAGTGAAACTTGCTTGCAATGCGAAATCAACTGTACAACAGCGTTGATAATTTATGGGTTCGACTTACTTACCAGGATAAAGAATCTGAAAGCAAACCGATGGCAGAAGCAAATCTTTACAATTCGTCTAGCGCACGGTGGTCAGATAACAAGAAACAAGCTAGGTAGCGATTTTGTGTGTACGTGTTTATAAGTAGGAAACCCGAATGGTTTCGTATCTCAAGGGCACGCCTAAATCTGGTTTCTTTAAATATTTTTATTCCCGTTCCTTATTAATTTCTAAATTCCTTAAATCTTTTAGCAAGACACATTAAATCGTTCATTAAAACATATTAATTTAGTTTATTTTATCTTTTATTATTATAGTTATGATAACTGTGTTAATTTTTGAACTTTTATTTGTTTAAGTTACAAAAATTCATGATGAGTTCTTTTTTTTTGAACGGCCAACGAAATTTTATTAATCACCCAAGCTAGCGGGATACTAGCAATATCACCCGGTACATTTATCGTTCACATACACCTGGTATTACATAACAAATGGAAAAAAACCAACGTCTAGCTATGTTTCTACCACCCGATTTGCGAAAGATTGAAACTACGCCACCTATTCCATTCCAAACCTTGATTTTTCGATCTTGCCTTAACCCAAAGGAAGCTCCTCGTCTTTATCTCGCCAATGATGCTTTGCAACGAACATTGTCTTTGGTTGAACACCACCTCATTTCTATTCTTCCATATACACCAAATCAAAGTTAACACAATAGCATAAATTGCCTTTTTCTTCTCTTTAGACCCATTGCAGAATGAATGCATTGTAATAAGATCCCGGAAGTCAAAAGCGAAAAAATTACCAATATTACACCATTGAGAAATGATATGCCAGATGGATTGCGCAAATTCACAAGAAACGAACAAGTGATCAATAGTTTCAGGATGATCCGAGCACATTGGACACTGATCCGATTCCACGTTCACGTTACGCCTAAGGAGTGCAGTTCTTGTAGGGATTCTTCCACGAGCAGTTCTCCAAGCCAAGATCCAGACTTTGCGAGGTACCCACGAGTTCAGTTGCAGCGCCACTGCAGTAACCTGTACCCGGTCACACTGCAGCCTTCTCATGATGAGTTCTAAAGTTATTATTTCATTTTAAAATCTGTTTTTCACTACGTAGTATATCTATTAAAAAAAATCTATTTGGAGTTTAATGTGATAAAAATAAGAATAAAACATGAATCTAATTGATACACAATATATTATTATTGTTATTAAATTTATGATTCAATTTACGTAGTATATCTATTTAATTTAATGTGATAAAACTAAGAATAAAACATGAATCTGATGGATAGATACACAATATTAAATTTATTATTCAATTTTACACGTAGTGTTTTTGTGTGCATTGAAGTCGAGATATATATATCTTGCTATTTATAATCGGTGATTTCGTGTCATGTATTATTAATTCGGATATATAAAAAAGTGTTATTCAAACCGGTTCATTTTTTTTAACGATCAAGAAATAAACGTCCCGTTAACCAGGTAATTTAATCGCAAAATGCAACCCTATACACTCACGGTGACGCAGACAACGATTGGTAGCCCATGCCCACTATGTCCAGTTCCAAGGAAAACAAGCCGCCTGAAGGCCCACTACGGAAAACCCTGGCTGGGATCGGATTTGAAATTGAGACATGTGGCTTTCAACCAAATATAGAGCCACGTGCTAGGAGATCCCTTGCTGATCAGTTCAATGGTAGGGGTCGTGGAAGAGGAAGAGGACGTGGGTCAAGCAGAGGCCCTCAATGCTTCCAATGTCAAAGGTATGGTTACTTGAAATGAGATTGTTGGTATAAGGAAGAAGGACAGGCTAATGTTGATGAATAGGAGGAAGAAGATCAAGGTGAAGAACAACATTTGTTCTTTGCTTGTGTAGCTGATGATGTATGCAGAAAAGATGAGAGAAAGTCCTATGCTTTTATGGCAAATAGCAATGATGAATGATCTAATGCTTTATGGTTTATAGATTCCGGTTGTTCTAATCACATGACAGGTTGCAAAGACAGTTTCACTTCTCTAGATGATACATTCAAGTTGAATGTGAAGCTTGGTGATAAGAAAGATATCTCAGTTTCAAGAAGAGGTGAAGTAAAGATCCTGATGAGCATAAAATATATATCTTTATTCATGAGTTATCTCCTTTTTATGCATGATTGTTGGAAATTTTATGATTATCTATGCTTAATAATGTTATTTGTGAAATTTTAGGTTGGAGATGATTTATGAAGAAATTGGAAGAAGTGAAGTAAATGGAAGCTTTGGTAACAAAACAAGCAAGACCATGCTCCTCTACAAGCAAGGCCTTGCTCCCTCTTAAGCAAAGGCTCTGCCTAAAAAGCAAGTAGACCTCGAGATTGGTTTCATGAATAGTTCATCGACATCTACAAACCAATGGCAATCGCGGATCTAGTCAACACCAACCAAGGTCTTGCCTCCAAATAAGCAAGACCATGTCCCACAACAAGAAAGGTCTTGTTATCAAACAAACAAGGTCTTGTTCCTCATTTTCTGATATAAAAGCAACAACTCTCTTCCACATATAGGGAGCCCCTGAGCCAATTTTTCTCATGAAAATTATTAGACAAATTGGTGGGTTCCATTCATTATCAAGCATTCAAGAGGGCTTCCAACATCAAGAAGATCATCCTTCATCAATAATCCTACTTCCTTGCTTGCTTATGGTTTGAAATTTCTTAATCTTAACCATGAATTTTGATACTTTAGCAAGGATGTTTGTAGTTGTTGTGAGCCTTATGGGCTAAACATCTTTAGTTATCTAAACTTTGATGAAGCTTTTGATTATGTAATATGGTAATTGTAAGACATGATGGCATTTAGTTTATGTTAATCTTTATGATGAACTTTTAGTATTGTTCTTAGAACTTTGTACATGTTTAAAGTTCATAATCCATGTTAGTTTGGTGAATGTTTACTCATGAATGTTGGAAAACCCATGTGTAGATGTTCATTATTTAATCTTGTTAGTAATAATTAGGTTCATAATATGAAATTAATTGTTAACTAACTTGAGATGAAGAACTTGAACATGTGTGAAATCTTGCACTTACATTTGGAAAAATCATAATTGTGTTGTGTTAGATTCTAAGGTTGATAAAAAGTGTAAGTTAGTAGTTTAGGTAAAATTATTGTCTTACAAGTTATAAACCTTAGATTTGTCACTTGAACAATATACATATTTATCTACAGAAAACCAGCTTTAGGTGATTAAGTTGTTGTTCAAATTTGATTTCTTAAGTTGTCGATGTAACATCCGACCCCTCTCACCACCAATATTGTCCGCTTTGCCCATCCAGAGCTCACGGATTTGCTTTTGGTTACCCTGGTGGAGACTTCCCAGGAGGTCACCCATCCTGGAATTTCTCCCACCTAAGCACGCTTAACTGTGGAGTTCTCCTCTCATCCACTAACATTAAGCCCCAAAACGCGTTGTGATTTAAGCGGCAAGACATTACTTATGAACCAAGGATCTCTCCTGGCCACGGCCGATGTGGGATTTTTCCTGGGGTGTCACAATCACCCCCCGTTAGAGTCTCATCGTCCCTGATGAGGTTGTACCCACCATCCCGAACGGCACAGGAGTGGCTCTGATACCATCTGTAACATCCGACCCCTCTCACCACCAATATTGTCCGCTTTGCCCATCCAGAGCTCACGGATTTGCTTTTGGTTACCCTGGTGGAGACTTCCCAGGAGGTCACCCATCTGGAATTTCTCCCACCTAAGCACGCTTAACTGTGGAGTTCTCCTCTCATCCACTAACATTAAGCCCCAAAACGCGTTGTGATTTAAGAGGCAAGACATTACTTATGAACCAAGGATCTCTCCTGGCCACGGCCGATGTGGGATTTTTCCTGGGGTGTCACAGTCGAGTTTGGAATTTTGACAAATGAATAACTCGTGTTTAAAGATTGACTTAAATATTACAAACGGGCTTCAAAGAATGATTCGAGGTGATTAAAATGTTTTTGTGTAACACCCCGGTTTTAGGGCCCAAAATTTTTAGCGTAACTTTACTGTTTTACAAAGAATAAATGAACAAAACGAATAATAAATAATACGTTTATGTACGAAATTGAAACCCGAATTATTATATAATAATATCTTACGCGAGTACTCGTTACGTAACCAGATTGAAACACGATACGAACCCGAACCCGCCCAAAGACTAATATGATTAGTCACCATGGGACACATGGCACCTTTGCCATGTGCCCCATGGCCTCTTATTAACAAGACATAATGCAGACACAAACCCCTACCTCCTTTTTCTGTTGACAACACACACCCTCATTCACTTAGTCACTTTATATAACTTATCTCATATCTCATAAAAGTATAAAACACACATCCATACCAAACACATCTTAAAATATCCAGAGAAAGAACCGTAGAGTGAGGGATTAGAGAGAGAAAACACAGATCAGAGGAGAAAGAAATCGAAGGAATTGGGAGAAAGAGATAGCAACGGGAAGAGTTAGAGAGAAAGAGGAGCCGAAGGTCTCCGGCAACCGTAACCGACGGAGCCCCGGTGGACGACCCTTGTTCTCCGTCACGTGTACCCCCACCCAACCCCTTCTTTCCTGATGACCGACAAGCACACACCTGGTTCATATTGAGAGAGAGAGAGAGACGCGTAGAAAGAGAGATAAGCAGAGGAAAGGGAGATAGAGATCGATGAACAAGAAAGATGGAACCGGAAGAGAGAGAGGACCAAGAAACATAAGTTGAGGATGATGGTTTCGATTAAGGTAGTGACGTGTGGTGGGGCTGGGATTCTGACGGCGGGGGACGACTGTCACACCCCAACCCGGACAGGTTGAAATGTCAATATTACAGATATCAAAACCAAACACATTCCATTTAGAAAAGAAAAATAGAATCCAAAAGACAATCGAGAGTCATAAATTAAACCGAACAAAATCCTAAGTCTTAATTAATTTTTTAATTTAAACGAAAATGAAAAGTCTTGAACTTCATTTATCTCTCACTCATCCCTGATTTCCCAGATTACCTGCGAACACATAAGACAAACACAACAAAAAAAATATGGCTGCGCCAAAAATTGCCCAGTAACGGAAAAATCAACAGTTCATGAAAAGAACGAGCGAAGGGAAAGAAATATGAAATCCCAACAACTATATTTTAAACTCGAACCCAAAACCCATACCGAAACAAATGTTGGAACACAATTTATGAAGTAACCCGACACCCATTCGGGACAAGTTCAAACATAACAGAACATATCGAAACAAAATCAGAAACATATTAGAACATATACGGATATCAAGCTGCGTGACTATAGATAACAATAAATTAAGTCACATCAAACGGAAACCACCCATGAGCCAAAACAAACTGACAAACTGGTACACAGATAGCTAGTCTATGCACCTATGAGATGGTGAGTGTGGCGTACACCCATTGTTCCAATCTCCACATAACAAACGCAAACTCAAACTCAAAGCTAAGATCGATCTATACGCCTCCAGGGGCCAAGTGTTACACTAACACAATCTAGTAACGCCGTGAACTTTTATTACGCACTGTCACGATAAGTGCCATGTCGTTGACGCCCAAACGACATGTCAAAACAAACTGCTCACGTGATCGAGTACAAAGAATAAGGTCATGCAAATAACTTAAAGATAACGAAAACAATATTAACGGGAACATGCAACAATGATCACAAATTAATGGGTATATTGCATGCTACAAAGAATTTGACAAACTTATAATACGAATCTAAGACAACAAACGAACAGACAAAATCCGCACTACAAAGTAACAGACATGATAAAAAGAAATACTATGATGTCAAGATCGAGAATCCGTACCTTAGTTGAGCACAGCAAAAGCAAAAACAAATCGTCTTCAATGAATATACGAACCTATATTTTCATTATTAAATTTACTTACATTAATTCCGTTGTATGATTTATTGACTGGTTGATTATCTGGCGACGAAAATGTTTATAAGTCTTGACTAATTAGGTTCATGAGTTAGACAAATTTCTAGTTGTATAAATTACGTATTCTTTCTAAAATGGGTACCGCAGTAGGGATTTAATTAAGATAAGGACACTAAAATATCAATATATATACCTATATAATAATATTTTATTTGCCAAAAATAGTTTAAAAACAATATATGTGTTTCAGAATAAGCTTCGGCTAATATATGCTTATTTACCAACCCAACCCAATTGTTATTTAACTACATGATTATTATTTTAAAGCCAAATCACATGGCATTTATATGAGCCTCAAAATTGTATTAAACTCATAGTGTTGTTTAACATAATCCATTTAGAGATAATTAAATAATGTATATGAGCCAACCCATGGCTCATCTTCTCCAACTAAAAGTCACTGTGATAAACAAAAGTGGGTTTCGACCCTATTCTTTTAACCAATGTAGTCAAGAACCAAAGTAGTATGAGAACCAATATACTAGACTAGAAACAAACTAACAAATAATTACCATAACAGGTTGGTAGTCGCCAGAACTAAACCAGAATTTAAGAGTTACAATCGAGCACACAAAAACAAACACACACACACATATATATATATATTCAAAAATGGAGCAAGATTATCGCCTCAGAATTGAACAAAATCGAACGAGTCAGGGAGAGAGAGCGGTGGATGAAATGTGGATCGGAACCGAATCGAAAGCTTCAAACGTGCTGTTGATACCCTGAAGATGGCGCAGCGGCGGACTAAGGCAGGTGATTGGTAACTGTAATGGTGGTGGTGTGTTGTAGAACCGAATGCAAAGCGATATCAAATATTTAAAAGAACTTACGTGGGGCGATAGCAACAACCGTAACCAAAATATTCGGGAATTCGTTTGAAGAGATTGGACTGAGTGTTGCTAAAGCTTTGAAGAGATAAACTAGAAACGGAAATTCGAAACCTGTGATGTGTTTGTAAATCAATATAGGTAAAATGATATCAAATGCATTTTTTAATATATATATATATACGTTTACGAGATGTGCTCTTTTTTTTTCAAAAAAAAAAAACATACATCTTAATTTATAATACATAATTTAGATAATATAATTTATTAGACTATCAATTTCAAAAACAATAAATTTATTTTGTATTCCTAAAATATGTTACTACAAAACTTTTGAATATTACAATTCCACCCCCTTAAAAAAATTTTGTCCCCAAAATTGCTAAGTATCGATTATGAGCAAAATTCAAACATTGCTTTGTAGATACAGAGCGAACTTAAGGTAAGATAAATGCATAATGAAAAACAACCATTAAAAAAAATCTACATAATGACTAGTATATGGGGAGCTAAAATGAATCGAAATTCATATGAGATTAGACAAAATCAAACTTATCAAATATCAGAGGGGTTTTTTTTAACGGATTTAGACAGTGCGAACAAACGACAGGTCCTAATGAATGATGTGAAACGGATAATGGACACGATTCAAAGCGGACAATCTCTACAAACATAATACGTAGCGATGGCATCTCTCAAAGGGCAATTTAACTAGAGGTACTCTAAAGCAGTTAGCGTAGACTTCAAATACTTAGCAAACAAAAGTGTTACCACATAACGGGTGCACAAGTATCAACTAGAGCACGTAATCATATCATATTTATCAAAATATGCACTTAACCAAAAACCATACCTGTGGCATTAGTAGCGTTTCCCCCTGTATTAGCTCTAGGGTTAACATGAGGGCACTCCCTAACCATGTGTCCTGCATCTCCACAGTTGAAACAGAGTCCTGCAGCTCGACGACAAACCCCTTTATGAGGTTTCCCACAAGTGGCACAAGGGGGGTCGCGGTTTGGTGGCGGGTTCAGCTGGTTCTGAGGCTGAGCTTGATTTCGAACCTGATTTTGTTGCGCTGGCCTCTAGTTCTGATTATTGTAATTCCTGTCCAAACGGTGCCTACGGCCTCAGAATTGGTCATTGCTATCACGAGTAGAAGAATTATCCTGATTGTTTTCCCTTGGCCGTTTGCGACTATCATCAAAAGCCTTCTCCCGATGTTTCTTATCATTATCCAAATTCTTGACCGCATCCACAATCTCATTAATGTCATCAAAACGAAGGTTCAGAATAAATTTCCCATCTCGATCACACACAACCCACTTAAAACGATTGGTTTGCTGCTCATGAGTACCAGCAGTTGGGCCCAGAAAACTCACTAGGCGACAGAAACGAGCTTTAAATTCCATGATTGGTTCGTCATCATCCTGCATGATCGTAGAATACTCCCTCAAATACTCGCTGTGGTCCGCATCTGTGAAATACTGCTGATAGAATAGAGTACGAAAATCATTCCAAGGTAGAATAGCAGCATACTGATCACCTCCCCGAGCATTCTTCAGAGTCTTCCACCAACGGTGTGCATCGTCCTCCAACTTATAACTAGCGAGCCTAACCTTAAACACGTCATCGACTCCCAAAACCTCAAACAATTTCTCAATATGAGCTATCCAATTCTCCACTTCCACCGGAGTATCAGCAGTACTAAAAGACTTTGGCTTTTGCTTTTGAAAACGCTCCAGCCAGACATGAATGCCATCAGGAGGATTGGCATTGGCATTAGCATTAGCATTAGCATTGGCATTGGCATTGGCATTTTCATTGGCATTAGCATTGGCATTGGCCTGCTGCAGCTGTTGGATCAAGTTAGGAACCAAACCAGCAATCGCTGCATTGACAGCGTTCGCGACGAGAGTCTCAAGGGGAACCTCACCAGAAGTCTCAGCATCACCATTAGAATTGTTCACACGTCTAGGAGCCATTCTGAAAGGAAGTTATAGGTGTGAGCAGAGAAAAGCACTTATATTATGCGGAAATGACAAGGATGAATCCTAACCCAACGTCTACCCATTACCTCACAGGTTTATTTATTTAAGTTTAATTTTTCTACAGGAAAGAGCCTGGTGCTCTGATACCATAATTGTCACACCCCAACCCAGACAGGTTGAAATGTCACTATTACAGATATCAAAACCAAACACATTCCATTTAGAAAAGAAAAATAGAATCCAAAAGACAATTGAGAGTCATAAATCAAACCGAACAAAATCCTAAGTCTTAACTAATTTATTAATTTAAACGAAAATGAAAAGTCTTGAACTTCATTTATCTCTCACTCATCCCTGATTTCCCAGATTACCTGCGAACACATAAGACAAACACAACAAACAAAAATACGGCTGAGCCAAAAATTGCCCAGTAACGGAAAAATCAACAGTTCATGAAAAGAACGAGCGAAGGGAAAGAAATATGAAATCCCAACAACTATATTTTAAACTCGAACCCAAAACCTATACCGAAACAAATGTTGGAACACAATTTATGAAGTAACCCGACACCCATTCGGGACAAGTTCAAACATAACAGAACATATCGAAACAAAATCAGAAACATATTAGAACATATACGGATATCAAACTGCGTGACTATAGATAACAATAAATTAAGTCACATCAAACGGAAACCACCCATGAGCCAAAACAAACTGACAAACTGGTACACAGATAGCTAGTCTATGCACCTGTGAGATGGTGAGTGTGGCGTACACCCATTGTTCCAATCTCCACATAACAAACGCAAACTCAAACTCAAAGCTAAGATCGATCTATACGCCTCTAGGGGCCAAGCGTTACACTAACACAATCTAGAAACGCCATGAACTTTTATTACGCACTGTCATGATAAGTGCCATGTCGTTGACGCCCAAACGACATGTCAAAACAAACTGCTCAGGTGATCGAGTACAAAGAATAAGGTCATGCAAATAACTTAAAGATAACGAAAACAATATTAACGGGAACATGCAACAATGATCACAAATTAATGGGTATATTGCATGCTACAACGAATTTGACAAACTTATAATACGAATCTAAGACAACGAACGAACAGACAAAATCCGCACTACAAAGTGACCGACATGATAAAAAGAAATACTATGATATCAAGATCGAGAATCCGTACCTTAGTTGAGCACAGCAAAAGCAAAAACAAATCGTCTTCAATGAATATACGAACCTATATTTTCATTATTAAATTTACTTACATTAATTCCGTTGTATGATTTATTGACTGGTTGATTATCTGGCGACGAAAAACGTTTATAAGTCTTGACTAATTAGGTTCATGAGTTAGACAAATTTCTAGTTGTATAAATTACGTATTCTTTCTAAAATGGGTACCGCAGTAGGGATTTAATTAAGATAAGGACACTAAAATATCAATATATATAGCTATATAATAACATTTTATTTGCCAAAAAAAGTTTAAAAACAATATATGTGTTTCAGAATAAGCTTCGGCTAATATATGCTTATTTACCAACCCAACCCAATTGTTATTTAACTACATGATTATTATTTTAAAGCCAAATCACATGGCATTTATATGAGCCTCAAAATTGTATTAAACTCATAGTGCTGTTTAACATAATCCATTTAGAGATAATTAAATAATGTATATGAGCCAACCCATGGCTCATCTTCTCCAACTAAAAGTCACTGTGATAAACAAAAGTGGGTTTCGACCCTATTCTTTTAACCAATGTAGTCAAGAACCAAAGTAGTATAAGAACCAATATACTAGACTAGAAACAAACTAACAAATAATTACCATAACAGGTTGGTAGTCGCCAGAACAAAACCAGAATTTAAGAGTTACAATCGAGCACACAAAAACATACACACACACACACACACACACACACACACACATATATATATATATATAGGGTTGAGATCAATTAGGAACCATCACCCTAGTTAAGAACCTTAGGAACCAATCCTAGCCATCCATCCTTGATTTTGATCTAAAGGGTATAAGTGTAATTACAAATACTCTCTCCTAATTAAAACCCTAATTCATTTCTCCATTTAAAGATTCATCTCTTATCCCTCATCATCTCCTCCATATCTCATACCCACCGTCATGTCTTTTGTATCCTTTGCTACGATGATCTTTAGAATAATTAATATATGGATCTTGAGTATCAAATATAATATGTTTAAAGATTATGCTGATAAGAAAAAGGTTACGTTTGCCACGTATGCAACGAAGGCGACGGCTATGGAATTAGAGGCTTTGAAGAAGACGAGGGCCAGTGGCAAAGGTGTAAATAAGTGGGTTGAACAGAGTAATTTTTTATTAGTGATTTCTATTAAAGTCTTATTTGTATTAGTAAATAAATGATAATATTTATTATTGATTTATCACTTTGGTTTTTCTTGGTGTACTTGACAAGTTGACGTCGCAGTGGAAGACGAATAAACAAACATACAAAACGTACTATGGTGTATATCTTTGAAAACTGTATACCATATTACTTTTTTGTATTTAACTTTTTGTTCATGTTGTATTACAATTCTTGTAATGAATATACACAGGTGTATTATAGTAAAATTATTGTACAGTGTTCAAATGTTCAATTGGTGTAATGCATATACACAGGTGTATTAAGTTTCATATAGGTTCCAGCCTAGATATACGCCAATGTATATTTCGTTCATATATAAAAAGGAAGAAACCTCAACATCTACGTACTATGGTGTATTTAACTTACATTTAGACAAAGATATACCCTAATATATATGTGTGTCCAAATTATAGTCATGTAAGCTGTAAAAAAAATGGATATACACCAATGTATATCTATCTGTGTTGATGATGATTAATGAAAGAAAAAAAAGAAACTGATATACACCAATGTATATCTTAATATACACATGTGTAATGTCTGTTCATATACATATTTGTACAATTGCAATGATCAAAGAGGAAAAATAACTGACTTGCTAAAATAATGGAATTATATTGAAAATAAAAGGAAACTAATTAAACATGTGTTGTTGATCGTCAATATACAATTACCACATTGTCCCTTGATTTAATTAAAGATTTAATTAATGTTTTACTTATTTACAATCATGCCATTAGAGATCAATGGCTAAGATTGGTTCTTATAGTTCCTACTTAAGGTATGGTTCCTATTTGAACCATATATATATATATATATATATATATTATATATATATATATATATATATAGGGGGCGGTTATCCTACAAAGTAATCCCAACGTGCGAAGGCTGCGAAGTAATCCCAACCGTCGATCTACCTACAATCTTACGTCATTAATAAAAAAGTTACGCGGTGGCAGTTTTGTAATTAAGTGAGAGATTAGACAGTTAATGAGGGTATTTTCGTCAATTTTTCTACAATCAAATTATAAGAGACCGTTCCTTCTCTCATTAATCACATAATTTCTCCCCAAAATTACACAATAAACTCTGAAAACCCTACTTAAAATCATCAATAAACTCCATTTCTACGAAAGATTAACCATGAAATACTCAAAAGTATACGAAGGTAAGTACATTACGTTATTCTGTACCAAATTTTACATTGAAAACTATATAATAAACTTACATTATGCATGTTACAGGAAGAAAGAGAGGAACAGAGTATGAGACTGAAAAGAACGACATTGATGAAGGTAAATAAGTATTACGTTAATTACTATTGTTAATTCTTTGTGAAATTTTACTAAAATACGTATTTGTAATTATCAGGCCCTAGCAAAATTCCGAAAATGACCGATAAAACTGACAAATCAGAGAGAAGAAGTAAAGCAAACCATGACAGGCCAGCAAACACAAACAAAAATGGTACATTACTTTACATTAAGTTATTTGGTACAAATATTACGTATTTTTGTTTGGTACATTACGATTTTGTCATTATTACGCAATTTTTGTAATGAAAATTAGTAGTGATTATGTTATTTTAGTAATGCAAATAGTATGTCTGTGTTACGTAATTTTATTAATAGAACTATAAATGATTATGTCTTTGTTACGTTATTTTGGTAATGAAATTTGTAATGATTCTTGCTATAGAATATGATGATTATGTGTTTGTTACGTTATTTTGGTAATGGGAAATATAATTATCTGTCATTATTACGCAATTTTGGTAAATGAAAATTAGTAGTAATTATGTTATTTTAGTAATGCAAATAGTATGTCTGTGTTACGTAATTTTATAAATAGAACTATAAATGATTATGTCTTTGTTACGTTATTTTGGTAATGATTTGTAATGATTCTGGCTATAGAATATGATGATTATGTGTTTGTTACGTTATTTTGGTAATGGGAAATCTAGTTATTCTTTCATTATTACGCAATTTTGGTAAATGAAAATTAGTAGTAATTATGTTATTTTAGTAATGCAAATAGTATGTCTGTGTTACGTAATTTTATAAATAGAACTATAAATGATTATGTCTTTGTTACGTTATTTTGGTAATGATTTGTAATGATTCTGGCTATAGAATATGATCATTATGTGTTTGTTACGTTATTTTGGTAATGGGAAATCTAGTTATTCTGTCATTATTACGTAATTATAAATGATTATGTCATTGTTACGTAATTATAACTTTTGATAATAACGCAGTGAACTATCAAGAAAAGCCTGCAGTTCTTGACGCAGTTGTTGACGACGATTTTGTTGATGCGCAAGAACACCCACAAAATTCACCACCAAGAAAACAGTTTGTTCTATACTCAAATATAAAACTACAGGTGAGGAACACTGTTAATAACTTGACTGAGGCGATGGCAAGCTTATCAAGTGCACAGAAAAAAGCACTTAAAGAAATGGGATTTGAAGCTTTTACATCAATTAACGTTAAAACAGTGCCAACAAGATTAGGGAGATGGTTATTGGTTAATTATGATGATAGAAGAGATGAGTTGCAAATAGGACACCACATCATTCAAGTAACAGCCTCTCAAGTACAACAAGTCCTTGGTGTCCCAATGGGTAACCAGACAGTAAATGAAAAGAACAAACCAAGGAAGGGTTCATCTAACACACTTACTGTATGGAAGTCCCAGTTTGAACATAACAAGATTTTACTGACAGATGTGAAGAATAAAATACTTCAAAGCAAAAGGGGAGACTGGATTTTCAAGTTGAACTTCCTTGTACTTTACAACTCTATATTTGGGCAAGTAACAAAGAGTTCAACAGTGAATCAAATGTTCTTGAAAGGAGTGCCAGATGAAAAATCAATCAAAAATTTGAATTGGTGTGAGTACTTAATTTTCTGTCTCAAAAGAACGAAGGCAAGTTGGAATGGAACAGAAGCATATAATGGACCTTTGGCTTTTCTTGCGGTATTTTTTTTACTCATAAATTACGTAATGTGTTCTTGATAATTACGTAATGAACAAATGTTAACTTTATTCACATTACAGCTACTTTATACACATGAACAAAGGTTATCTCATGCTCCTGAGACAGCACAAACACCAGCACTTAAATACATTAGCACCGAGAATTTGATGGACATTAATCAACATTTGTATGACAATGGGCCATATTCAACTGACGAAGATGATGATGAGAATGAAGAAGGAAATGATAATGAGAATGAAGAAGATGATGGTGGAAATCAAGCTGCTGGAGATGATGAAGATGATGGTGGAAATGAAGCTGCTGGAGATGATGAAGATGATGCAGAAAACATGGAAGAAGATGGTAAGAAAGAAGCTGGAAATGAAGATGCATTCATTCAGCATGATGAACCGGAAATGATTGTTGAGCAACAAATCATGATAAATTCAGAAGAATTCAACAATGTCTATGAAACAACAAAATCACTATCTGACATTGATGAATTCTTGGAAAATTACAACACTCCAGAAGTTCCTAATGTAAGTGCAATAACTGTATAAAATTACGTAACATGCATATGTATATAGGATTTTAAAAAATCACGTAATGTTTGCAGGCTGGTGATGCAAATGATGAAAACAATAATCAAAAGATTACCATAGATGAGGCAACAACAACACCAAAGATACAAAAAGTTGCAACTCAAAAGTCAACAGATGAGAGCATAAGAGGGTCGACAAGGATAAAGACAATCGCAAAGAAGAAAGACAAAAGTCCTTACCCAGTTGATGAGAATGTAAGTAACTATAATTTATTATAATATAAAAAATCATGTAATTTATTCACATGTTGTTTGCAGGAATGGCTTTCAAAGATAGAATACAAAATGGAGAAGTTTGAAACATATGTTGTTGAAATAGATGAAATTTTTGAAGAAGCCACTTCAAATTTTTTAGACAGCAACCTTATACGTGAGAAGCAAAGAAAATGGAAGTCATGGGTATCAAGTTACAAATCAAGTAATGAAGAAAACATAGAAGGTAAAAATTACGTAATGTATATTTAAATGATAAAGAAGTTAGTTAAAAATTACGTAATGGATATCAAAAAAGTATATTCGTAGTTGCAGGTGAAAAGGAAAACCAGAAACAAAAGCAAGCCACATCACAAAGTGTTAGCACAGGGATGCTAGACGCAATAGTGATTGCAGCTGAAACACTAGAAGGTAAATAAATCACGTAACACAATATTTGTCAAAACTTATTAATGATCAGAATACGTAATTACAGGTGAAAAAAAAGATTTGAATGAAAAGGCAACAACTTCACAGAGTGTTAGCACAAGAATGCTAAATGCAATAATTGCCGCAACTGAAGAATTTGAAGAAACAAAAAAGAAAGAAGCTGTGAAAGAAGGTAAAAATAACGTAATGCATAGTTACAAAAGAATGCTTATTTATCCAATTAATTGAAACTTATATTGATCTATATATACATTTAATTGAAAACAGGTAATGAGATGTCTGATAAACAACCCACGAGAGAAAAGCTCAGCAAAGACATAATGGATGCTTTGAAAGATGCAACAACAAATGATGCCCTAGAGAGTGACAGCACAACTATGGTTGCTGAAATGATCAATGCAGTCGAAAAAGAAGAAAACAATGCAGCTTTGCAAACTTCAACAACACAAACCTCATCCGAAGCTGTGAGTTCGCAATTCTTAAAAGACTTGAATGAGCTTGAAGAAAAATCTAAAAAAGGAAAAGAAATCGAGAAAGATGATGCATCAAAAAAAGGAACATCAGAGGCAGAAAAAGAAGAAAAGAATTCAGCTTTGCAAACTTCAGCCACACAAACATCATCCGAAGCTGCCAGTTCGCAATTCTTGAAAGAATTGAATGAGATTGAAGAAAAATCTAGGAAAGGAAAAGAAATCGAGACCGGTTCATCAAAGAAAGGAACATTGGAGGCAGACAAAGTAGAAGAAATACCGAATGAAAGCTATGAAGGACCAAGTTTCGATCTGCATCTCTCCCAAGATGATGCACCTACAGATGCAATTCCAGATCTACCATTCCTACAAACCTCTCAAGATGATGTCGAAACACCAAAAACAGTAGGAAGACTAGTGTTTACTCAGTCACTGAAGTCACCCATAATCGAGAAACAAGTTGAACGTGCAAAAAGAGGAAGGATGTTGGCTGAACCTCTGAAGTCTCCTTACATTCAACGCCAGGTGGTAATGAAAAACAAGATCACTGAGGATGAAAACATAGTTGCACAGTATGTATTTGCAGCAACAAAGGAAACACAGTAAGAAAATCTTATATTAATTAATTTGTTGTTAGAATAATTACGTAATGAATATTTTCAGTACATAGTTTGTTACAAAAAATTACATAATGTGTATTAAAAACTTATCTTTCGCAGTGATATTGTATTCGAGCCAGAAGATGGAACTCCATACTTCAAAGTAGTATTTGAATGCTTATACCCTGGAATAACAATATCATCTAATGTTTTGGATGCATGGACGCATGTGCTGAACCACGATGAGAAGAAAAAAGCTCCAGGTTCACCATTTAGGTTGTTTGTTCAAACAAATATTGTGGTATGCTCCTTAACTTTTTCGAGTAATACATAAATTATAATCACGTAATGGTTATGCTAAATTACATAATGAATGCTGAATTTGCAGCCGATTGAGTACTTCAAGCCTGAATATGATGATTTAAAACGAATGGACACCATGACGGAGAACTTAAATATTGCACTTAACAAAAATGAAATAAAATCACTCAATGAGGTGGATTTGTTGTTCATGCCCATCGTATCTTCGGACCACATATATGTAATATGTTTCAACATGAAGACACCGAAGATAGAAATATTGGACAACAGCAAGCTTGGAGCTAATAGCAAATACGACAACATCATACTGCCACTGGTAAAAAAAATACTTTTACTTAATATTATTTTGATGTTAAGTAATTACGTAATGCTTATGGTAAATTACGTAATGTATGCAGAAAGAAGCTCTGTGCAACTACATGATGGTTAATGGACACCCCATTACTTCGAAAATGGTTAGCAAAAACCCAGTAAGGGTTCAAATGGAATGGAGAACACACTACAAAAAAATTGCCATTTAGTGGCACACATTTTTAGTAACATTTAGCTTTTGTGTCGCTAATTTAGGTTTTTAATGGCACTTACGTAAGTTATAATTGCTTAACATGCACTTTTAGTGACATTTTAGATTTTATGCCATTAATTTAGGTTTTTAGTGTCACTTTGCGTATGCCACTAAAATTTCTTAGGTTTTTTATGGCACTTTTAATACGCCACAAAATTTGTATGGGTGCCAATGATCAATAGATTGGGCGAGCTCATCTAGACTCGTGTTCGGTTTATTGGTAGTTTTTCAAACTCGAGCTCGGTTCTTTTATTATTTATTAATTAATTTATATTACTTACAAGTTACAATCACAAAAAAAAAGCCTTAGTGGTACACAAATTTAATGACACTTTATTTGTGTGCCACTAATTTATACTCGAGCTCGGTTCTTGGTGGCATTTACATTTTATGCCATTAATATATGTTTTCAGTGTCACTTTCGTTATGCAACTAAATTCATTTTCCCGCTCACTTAGATTTATTCTCTAAAATTTCCCTCTCATCGTAAAATTTACCTCTCATACTCAAATTTGGAGCGCCTTCCCAAACCCTAATTTCTCTTCACCTGATACTTAAACTCTCTCTGGCGCCACCATTTCCTCTCACTGGAAACTTTGCTCCTCTGACCAGAGAAGCGCCATCCAACAGTAACGTGAATCACACCGGCTACTTATTAAAGTATCGTTGGTTGAAGCCTTTTAAGGTATGTTTCGCTTTCAGTTGAAAAAATGATTTAGTTTTGATCAGTTAGATATGTTTTTTGGATTTCAATTGCAAATATTGATAAGATCTATGTATTTTAGGGCTGGACGAACATTAAGCTTCGTTCAGATATGACAAAAATTTAATTGGTTTTAATAAGTTAGATTATTTTTTATTGCAAACATTATCATATGTTTTGGTATTTGATTGGTAGATGAACAAAATTAGGGTTCATGTATAGTTATTGAAGATTGTTTGACTTTAAAAGTCAAAAGTTGATATAATATAATATATTGTTTATGCAGTCACCAGCTGATACATTTGTTGATAGAAATGCTTCAGATTCTAGGTCATTTATAATAACTGCTAATAGATCTGTAAGTTTAAATTCTGATGTGGATGGTTCACTTATAGCAGGAAAAAGTTCATGAAAAAGTTCCAATATTCGACAGGTGTGTTTGTGTGTTAGAAGCTTCACAGTTATTGTTTTAGCACTCTGAATTGTGGCTAGCACTAAATCACACTAACAAAAGGTTGATATATCATTGTTGTTAACAGAAAACTCATGACGCTAAGGATGACGACAATCATTGGAAACAAACAGGGGAAGACGAGTCAAATTAGTGGCTAAAAAACCAGTTCGTTTACTAAATGGCAGATTAGTTCTCTGACTTGTAATAAACAATTCAAGATTTTATAAACACAATAGCAAAGTTGTTCTTTTTTTTTTACCAATTAAACGCATCATGCAAAGTTAGTGGCTAAAACACCAATTGAAGGTGAGTTTTTATTTCTATGCAATTGTTCAAGATACTTAATGACTGATCCTTAGACAACACATTTGATTGGACTGTTAGTTGTGCTTGTAAACCATGGAGATGGACCTTATACTCTTACATTCTTATTTGTAATCATTATCATAGTTTAAAAAAATGGCTGAGGAGTGCACCTCGAGGCGAGGCAACCAGAAAATGAGTGTGATGCGACACCTCATGGTGATATTTTGTATGTGCGCCTCGTAGGGCTGTGGCGCTAAAAAAGTTTCTTAGTCTTTATATTTGTTTTTTAGTTTTGCCTCGAGGCTCGATTCCAATTTTGTAAATCTTCGATCACTATGTATAATATTGTGTATCAAACTATCATTTTTGCGCTACTGTTTGTTTTTTTAAGATTACCTATTTGTGAATTAATATTTGCTTTTATTTATATGTTTTAGGTGTATGGTAAATAGGTAATGTTTCACTATCAGTGGTCGCATTGTCACTTATTCTAGTAAAATCGCCAATGTTACATCACATACGGTTTTTTTTATACTCTCTCTTAATTGTCTGCTATTAAAACTATGATGATAGTTAAAATAATTTTTCTGTTAGTTTTTTTTTTCAGTTTGTTTTCTTTTAATGATATTTAAAACTTTGTTATAAGCAATTCATATACATTGTTCATCCCGATGTAGTTCTTATGGTATTATATTAGAATATTATATTTGTAGTTCCTGCTGTTAATTTTGGTTTTGTTGGCTTCATTGTAAGGGGGAAAAGCATGGAATTGATTGTTAATCTCTATAGAAGCTGATGAGGTTGATGCTTCTACTGGGCAAATAAAAACTAATGGGTCAAGTGTATTTCACTATTTCCTGGTTAACCAAGTAGGACTGCAAATCCTGGAATGACGATTCGACCCCGTCCTTGGCCTCGAGGAGTGGTTCCAGGACTTGTTCTTTCTGGAAATCCCAAGTTGAACCTTGAACTCCAAATATGCCAATGAGCGATTTTGTGGATGGACAACATACATTAAATCTTGAGAAAGAGCTGACATAAATTTGATGATAAAGAATTGTGGGAGAATTAGCAGTGAGGTAACCAACTTACTTGTGTGTGCAGGTGAATAGAGCAAGTTGGTCCTCAGGTTACATGTTGCTATCTGGTTAGGTTTTACTTTTAAAATGGCCCTCTTATATAGTTATTTATTACATGTAATATTGTTGCTTTTTTAAGATCACCAAATCAGAAAATTCACATGCCTCTTTATTAAATATGATGTGATTATAGATGACAAGATGAATGTGTGGGGCGTTTTGGGTACAATGTTAAAATGGTTAAGGTGATCATGCCAGTTTTAGTATGGGTTTGGATGTACAGAGGTTCGTTTATTATAACAGTTACACTAATAAGATAGATGGTGGTTTAAATCATTGTTTTTCACTTTGCAGACTATCGAAATAACTGACCTAGTTGTTGATTCCACCTACAAAGATATACATGCTGACCTTAGATGTAAGCTCCTTTACTAACATTCTTCCTTAACTATCGTTTCATAATGTTAGGTTTGTCATTACATCTTAATTAACTTCTCATGAGTGTTCTTTCTAAATTTGGGATAAGTTTTGTCGATGTTGAATAGATGTCCGACATCTTCCTACGATCAAGTGTGCCAGGTTGTTAAGAAAGAGCTTGGTGGCCCACCTGAAGAAGTATGCATATATTTATAAACAAGGTCTTTATTTGTCATTGAGGCGTGAAATTTAATGTTCTCTTTCATAATCTCACTATTGTCTCTTTTACATAGTTTCTACTTCAAGTCATAAATTTAAGTGAAATGTTTTCTTACACAGATATTTGAGGAGTTTGATCTTGTACCTATTGAAAGTGCTTCTCTTGCTCAAGTTCATGTTGCAAGAACTCAACAGGGACAACAAGTTGCTGTGAAGGTTTCGAATTGTTACTTCATTCCGTCTTATCTTGATTTATTGTAGTTACTTGTTTTGTGTTCTCTGATGGAAATTTGGAAGAGTGTTTTTCTTCATTCAGTATATATCTTTCCAGGTACAACATATGCACATGACAGATACTGCATCTGCAGATTTATGCGATAGTGGAATTGATTGTCAACAACACTTTGCATTGGCTCTTTCCTTCATTTGATTATAGGTTCATATCTTTAGCTTTCTGTGTCTAATCATTTGATTTTTCTGTTGTTATCTCTTTGTGCGTGTGTTTATAAATGGAGATATCTGGCACTGATCATAGTTGTGCTTGGGTTTGAATATAGGTGGTTGGTAGATGGATTACACGATAGTCTACCAAGGTTGGAGAATAATCTTTGACTTTGACCTAATTACTTCTCAATTTGTTTTGATATCCTTCTGCATTATAAATGTATAATCACCCAAAACTGGTTTTGAACAAATGTAAGGCTGGTTACTCAGATAGAACCTCTTACTTCAGAGATGATGCAGGATTTAAAAGGGTTGATGCTTCCAACATTGAAGAGAACGTGGAGAAGAACTTAAAATGCCTTGATACAGATTACATTAATTTAATTACAAAATCATTGGTGAGTTTTATAGCCTTGAAACATTACTTAATCAGTATCATGCCTTGACATTTGGGACCGAAAACCGAAGAGCTCCTCACGCTTTATCATACCAAGATTTTTTTCTAGCTTGTATGTTTATGAATTATGAGTCTTGGTTGTTTTCATCATAGTCCTCAAAACATATAAAATCATATTGTTTGCGACCTTTTCCCCAGGAATCGCAAGTTAGGAAATAGGAAAATATGCAAATATAAGACACGAGAAATCGGTAGCGATCTTTTGAAATGCTTGCTATCCTTGAATCCAGACATGGTAATTACCCAAGTTTTATGATTTTCATCATAGTTATAGTAATCATTTGTCAAACTAGTGAATATAAATTGGTTCATTGATCATGTTGGAACATGTGAGTTAACCATCTAAACCATATTATTTACAGGTTGAGGAGGTTTGTGGAAGAGACTTATGCTTATTTACATAGCAGTTGATGACATGGTAGATATCATGAGAAGCTTTGGAGCTAAGTTTAATGATAGGGATATTCTTACCCAAAAGAAAGTTTAGACTGGTGTAAACATTTGGAATGTTACTTATTACGCAATGTTTTGCTAACGTTTGATATATGTTTTGGATCGAACTTATTATTGAATTTATAATATTAGGATTTCTACAATTACAATTTTATCGAACTTTTATTTCATATTTATTCTGTAAATAATGTGATTTTGTGGCCAAATTATGTGCCACTAAAAATAGTACATAACTTCAACCAGAAACGCGTTTACCGACACAAAACTTGTGCACAAAAGATCATTTTATATTGTGGCAAAAAATAAAGTGCCGCTAAAACTAGTATGGATATGTAACTAGAATTACTTATTGTGGCAAAAAAATGTGCCACTAAAGCCTAAAAACATTGTGCGGCACATTGAAAAAGTGTCACTAAAAGGCTTTAGTGTTAGCACTTCTAGTGACACTTTTCTTGTGTGCCGCCCATTCCTATGGTGGTCTTTAGTGGCATTTTTTGGTTATTTTGCGACACTTTTTGTATGTCACTAGATGTCAATTTTTTTGTAGTGACAGCAAAAAACAAAATCGATTGTGGGGTGTTCACAATGAGGCACATGGAGACTTTCATGAGCACGTATAAGAAAAAATGGGTCAGTGAATTTCAAAAAGAGGGTCCAGGTCAACAAATGCAGATTGATGACCTTCGCTACAAATATCTAGCAAAAATCCTACTCTCCGATGCCAACAAAAATAAAGATTTAATTGATCGTCTGGCAAGGGAATTTCATCAAAAGGAATACAGTGAAAAAGCGAAGTACAAGCAGAACCTGTTCAAAACTCTTGTGAAAAGACAAAATGATCATGTTTGACAAGTTTTAGTGTCCAGTGTCGTAATGTCATGATACAATTTAACATTTGGTTTTTGTATGGTATGATACAATTTAACATTTGCTTATCAGTTACTACATTATATGAATGATGGTATGAATGATTATGTATGTTCTGATTATATGTTAATCATGTATGATACTGATAATGGTTAGCTAAACATAAAATTACGTAACATGTCAAAAAAAATGTGAAGTAATGGTTATATGTGAATGATTATGCTATGATACAATTACGTAACAAGTGAACACAATTACGTAACAAGTGAACACAATTACGTAATGAAATGCAAAAACCCATCTGTGTAAAAAAAATCACGTAATGAAATGTTTCAATGTCAAATTTAACAAAAAAAACATAATCAATCATCGCCAGCTTCATAATCCGAATCTGAACTATTTTCCGCATCTGCTTCATTGACGGGTCCTTTCCCTTTGTTGTTGGCTGTTACAGTCCCTTTAAGAACATCACAGGTACGCCTATCATGACCACTACCCCCACATACTTTGCAATTTCTTGATCTCTTTCCTGCACGACTAATCGCTTGTTCACGTTTTGATTTAAACCTTTTGCGTGACCCACAACCCTTATTCCTAATACCATGAGGGACACGAACAGCAGCCTCAGTTTGATGTGGAGCCCCAATAATAGCTTGAATAATTTCTTTCTTCTTGGCTGATATCCTCTGAATACCAGCTTCATCTGTCTTCTCTTTCATCGCTTTTAGCTCGTCTCTAAACAGCTTCAACTTTTCAAAATCAGTAATCAACTTATTAACTATATACTCACTCGACTGCATTATATCACGAACAACATCATTGACACTTTGATGATCTCCATTTTCATCATTATGCATCACCAACGACAAGCTCGACCGAGAGGGACTATTGCAAATAACATCACTCCTCCAGCGATCAAGAATGTATCTGCTAGGAATTTCATTTATACCACACAACCTTAAAACTGAAAAAGCATGTCGACACAATAACCCATATCGCTCAAAACGCTTGCAAGGACATAAAATTGTCAAATCTTCAAGGTTAAATTTAACCTGCAATACAAAAAAGATCTCCATAAAAAATAAATTACGTAATGAAAACAAAATAACCACGTAATGAGGTATATGAAATGTGAAAAACTAATGAAACACATAATTACGTAATGTCTGTTACATTGATATGTAAAAAATTACGTAACATAAAAAATACCTCTATCAAACCGGCACCAAACGCAGAACGATCTTTTATTCGAAACGTCCCTATATCTCCTTCATATGAAAGAAAGACATTTATGCATTTATGCACAGCTCCGTAAATTTCTTCTTGGACATCAAAGAAAATACTTCTTGTATATATTTTCGCAGCTTGCACCTCAATAGGATAATCAGTCCAAAAATCCGGTGTTTTATACCTCGTCTCATGATCATTTTTCCTATGAGTATACCTTTGGGATTCCATGGCAGTATCAAAATGACTAATAAACTCAAGAAGCGTTAATTGAGCATTGGAAACTTGACCAAAGAAATGAGTTTCACATTCAGATCTTGAAGTAGTACGCATAAGACCTGACA
Organism: Ambrosia x helenae; assembly: GCA_030844895.1. Lineage (NCBI taxonomy): Eukaryota > Viridiplantae > Streptophyta > Magnoliopsida > Asterales > Asteraceae > Ambrosia > Ambrosia x helenae. The sequence goes on along the minus strand of JAUTDX010007473.1, from coordinate 18,942 downwards.
TTGCCTCATCGCGATAAAAAGCAGGAATCCACATTGCTCTATTTGAATAAATGTCACACAACCAGTCATGATAAAACAGATTAAAATCAAAAACAAGTTGCTCCCATCCCTTCTCAAACTCTTCTGGGGAAATAGAATCTGTCCAAACAATGTCGCAGATACGCTGTTTAAAATCATCATTGTTGCATAATGCAGTACCAACCTATAAAAAAACAAAACAGATATTGTTAAAAATCACGTAACAAAAAAACTTGAAATCACGTAACATACACAAAATCAAAAATCATAGCATAAAAATAATCACGTAATAAAGCCTTGAAAATTACGTAACATACAAAAAATCATAGCAAAAATGACATACCTTATCAGCAACCTTTTTCATGATGTGCCACATGCACAATCTATGCCTACTATTAGGTAAAACTGATGCAACGGCTTGTTTAATAGCAGGATCTTGATCGGTAACTACAACACGCGGGTTCTTTACCAAAACACTTCTTGAAACAAGTTAACAGCCATGAGTAAGATTCAATTGTCTCTGAACTCAGCAATCCAGCACCAAGAGTTATATTGTTGCAGTGATTATCGATACGGTAAATGGAACAAATACCATCTTGTATCTAAAAAAGCAAATAAAAAATAAATTAATTAAACTGAAATAATTACGTAAAATGAATAAAATAATTACGTAATAAACTTACTTGTTAGAATTGAAAGTAGCATCGAATGAAACAACATCACCAAAAACTTTATAACTTCTTCTTGCATGCTCATCAGCCCAAAATAAACCAGTTAACTGTCGTTTAGTGTCATGACTATACTCAAAATAAAAATCAGGAAGAAACTCTTTCTTCTTCTGCAGCATATTAACCACCATATCAGCATCATACTCGCCAATATATAAGTTCAAATCCCTTTTAAAATTTTTGAAATCTGCAGCAGTAGCACCCACTTGTTCAAAACCACCATAAATCGTCCTCATTACATTAAAAGCCTTAACAGGACCCATGTTTACTTTGGACATATTGCATAACACTTGCATTTGTTGATATGTCAAATTACGTGATGATGGAAGAAATTGCATATCTTCTGGAGAAACCAAGTAATGGTTATGCTCCTCAACAAATCTGAAAACTTTAAAATTCTGTCCATCCTTTGACGAAAAAGCTATATAAGCATTACAACCTGTTCTCTGCGACGGCTTATTCCTACTTTTACCCTTTTCAAGACTATCAAACGCTTTACAAGTTTTGAATCCTTCCTTTGAACAAACAAAGTACTTCAACTTAAGAATCTCACCATGTTTGTAATCACCTCCTTTTCGAACACTAAATCCAGCATTTTTTGCATATGTTACATAAAACTCATACGCATGATCAATAGATGGAAATACCATATCAGCTGATGGTGTCATAGAAGCTGCAACTTGTGGCTTATAAACTGTTGAAACAGCCTGAGTAGAACTACTTTCAGCTATGTCATTGAAAATAAAACCTGAAAATCACGTAATAACTATTAAAAAATACAGTAACATAATGGCTTAATAAAGCATAAATATAATAACGTAAAATGAAATTACGTAATAAAAAATCACGTAATAAACACTGAAAACACAGTAATATAATGCCTAATAAGAATAAATATAATAACGTAATGAAATTATAGTAACTTATTGAACTAATAAGAATAACTATAATAAAGAAACAATAAAACGTAATAATATTGGCCTAATCAGCATAAATCATGTTAAACATTAATTCAAAACCTGTAAATCACGTAATAAATATTGAAAAACACAGTAAGATATGAAACAAAAAAAGATGAATTTAATAACACGTAAAATTGTGACATTGTGATATGAAACAAACAAAAACACAAAAAAAACAACGTAAATACTATCATGAATCCAAGAAATTAATAAAAAAGATGAATTTAATAACAAAACAAAGAAAAAAATAACGTAATGCTTTCATAAATAGAAAAACAAACGAACAATCAACATAACAGGCTGAATTTCATTCTAATTCTAATAACAGAAACGAAATCTTTAAAAAGAAATCGATCGAAAAACATTACGTAACAGATAGCTCAAAAATCATACCTGGACAATCGTTATTAGCCATCTTTGATGAATGAATAAAGGAAAATCGTTTGGAGATATAATCGAAAGAGAATGAACTGATTTATGATTGAATGAACTGAATTATGATTGATCGTATGAATTATGATCAATATTTATACTGATTTCAAAATCTAATACCGACTAAATAAGAATTTGAATCTCTGATCCTTTTATAAAAGATATGGATTTAAAATCTCAAGTAAAATGACGATAGTACCCTTCAATAAAACGCGGGTAGAAAGCCTTCGCATCCTTCGCACGAATTTAGACTTTGTATTTGAACCGATCCCTATATATATATATATATATATATATATATATTCAAAAATGGAGCAAGATTATCACCTCAGAATTGAACAAAATCGAACGAGTCAGGGAGAGAGAGCGGTGGATGAAATGTGGATCAGAACGAATCGAAAGCTTCAAACGTGCTGTTGATACCCCGAAGATGGCGCAGCGGCGGACTAAGGCAGGTGATTGGTAACTGTAATGGTGGTGGTGTGTTGTAGAACCGAATGCAAAGCGATATCAAATATTTAAAAGAACTTACGTGGGGCGATAGCGACAACCGTAACCAAAATATTCGGGAATTCGTTTGAAGAGATTGGACTGAGTGTTGCTAAAGCTTCGAAGAGATAAACTAGAAACGGAAATTCAAAACCTGTGATGTGTTTGTAAATCAATATAGGTAAAATGATATCAAATGCATTTTTGAATATATATATACGTTTACGAGATGTGCTCTTTTTTTTCAAAAAAAAAAAAACATACATCTTAATTTATAATACATAATTTAGATAATATAATTTATTAGACTATCAATTTCAAAACAGTAAATTTATTTTGTATTCCTAAAATATGTTACTACAAAACTTTCGAATATTACAACGACGGTGAATATGGTGGTAACAGTTGGAGTCCGATCTATTTGGTTGCTCTTGACAAAACCCTTTATTTCCACTTCGTCGCTCATGATTACATCTAAATTTATGTTTAGGGATGAGATAACATTAGGAGTTGTGTTGACAGTGACAGTGAATGATGATGGATCATGATTAGAGATGACTTGAGTACAGGACAAGAACCGAATCAATTCGGTTGGACTTAGTCAACAGAGTCAAATGAAGGATATAAGTATATGGATAGTGATAAAGGTTGGAAAAGTAGTGGTAAAATAAGATGGAAGGGGTAGGAGCCAAGTCAACCTAGTTGACTTGACTTGGTCAACAACAGTCAAGTGTTGGTCAATTAGTCAGGAATTACTCGTGGATGAAAGGTATGAACATGTATCTAAACTCTTAATGGTATAAATTGATTATTAATATTAATCGTGTGTGACACGTGTGGGAACATAACGAACCTATTGAACCGATCCGACATACAAACTAAACTAAATAATGATACTTGATTTTATATATAAATATGTGGAGACTTTGGCAATATTGGTAGCTGACTTATAGGAACATAACAATGATGTTACTGGGCATTGGACAAGATTGGAATAAGATGAATGCTAAGTGGATCAATGTGTCTACTAATATGAATATGGTTAACTTATGATTTAAATAACAAACATGACTTGAAAGAATTGTATAATTAGATAACCAAGGAAAGTAGAATACTGTTAATGATCGAGATATAGCAATATAAGGATTAGGACATGAGACAATAGGAATGACAAATAAGACTTAATATAAAACTTGACTCTTGGAACAATCAAGATTTAGACGGATTAATATATAGTTCCAAGAAACATTAAATACATAAATGGGGAGCTTTAGATGCAGACTGGTATTAATCCATGCTTAGGTATCACTTGGATAAATAAAACTATAAAAAACGATTTACTACCATGTAAACCTTAACAAATAAAGGTCCTAGCCCGTCCACACGTGTAACCACGATGTTCGGTTTCACACACTAATACATATAATCATGGTAGGACCTTGCACGTAAAGATAGGTGCGCTCTTGACTATGGAATACAACATGACTGTGTGACACGACATGATGTGATACGCTGCCAAGGTGAGTTCCGTGTACCACTCCCCTTTTTCGTGTTTTAACTGTTTTGGGGTGAATGCATGCTTTCTTTTTTATAAACTGTTGTGATGTGACAAGATACTTGGTGCCGGATTATACTGACACTCATTAACTCATAATATATGGGTAGTACTACTTGGGGAATCCCCCACGCACAGTGGACCCGGGACGTTGGGCCCGGGAAAACCCTCCACTGAGGTTACATATCCATAATAAAGATTTAACATGTATGTCATTCTTTCACATATGCTCACTATTGACATCAGAAATCGCTTATCATCATCATTATCTCCACCATGACAAATCATTTAATACCAATTTGTTTTTTTTTTCCAAGTTCACATCACAACTTTAGAATGTCTTGAGAAAGTGAGAAAGTTGTACTGCTACTTCACTCGAGTAATATGTGCACTCGTATAATTAGAAGTAGGTTTTATGAGTTATCAAGTGCTGATCATTTTCAAAAAAATCTGAAAAACAACTTATTCATTTTTACGATACATACATTTTATCACTTTATATTAGATTTGTCGATCCTGAGAACTTCCCCGGGGATAAACTAGTATAATGTAGAATCATTTACAACTACTTTTTTGAAACTAAATGCCACTATTATTTATTGAATTAGTATAAAACATATAAATATCATAACCGATTTAACATTATTGCACAACAAATAATAAACAAGTTTAAATTAAAAGCAAGAATGAAAATTGGAAATTGCTAATGAAGAACATAAACGTTTGTACTCAACAATGGCATCTCCATTGGTTGCATTGAAGAAAAAGGTCCGAGCCTCAGCATACCACGGGCAAATCGGAAAACACCCGTTCCTCCTACCACTGGCAACTCTCTAACGAAGACATAATAGGGTTCCGGCCCAATATACTCAAAGTGCTTCCATTAAACCTTTCTTCATCAAACACATAGTTTTGTACCATCATAAAACTCATGTTATTAAAATCTTGCTGACGCGTACATCCCTTGAGCTCTTCCCACACGCGTAGAGTTTGGTTCGGGGCCCCACTGTCAGGAGGTTGTCCATCATGACAACCGCCCCGAATCCAGTGGAGGAAGTGTTGGTAATGGGGGCTGCAGCCACCCGAATGGCAGTTGCATTTGGGCCCCAACTACGTCATGGAAGAAGAAGTGGAGGCGTGTTAGGTTTTGTTTTCCAAGTCGGAGTGTTGATCTTGGCAAGTTGGTCGAAAAAGTTTGCGATTTTCCGGATAGGACTAGGGAGAAAAGGATTACTATGAACGTGGTGGTGATGAGATTGTTGGCCATGGTGTACTTAAGTAATTAAGTTGAGTTGAGAAATGGAAAATGGTTGATAATATGTTCTTCATTTGCATGGTGCTTTGGTTTTTATACCGATAGAAAGGAGAAAGGTCAAATAATATCGTCAAATAAATCATCAAAGGTGTACTAATTTAGAAGTTTTTTTTATTAAAATATGTAAGCATTTTAATAATAACTAGTATTTTGCCCGCCGCGCGTTTGCGGCGGCGTGCGACAGGTTTAAACCGTGAATTAACACATGAAGTGTAAAACAAAATGCGCTACACACAATTCGTAAAAACACAATGCGTAAAAGACAATTACTAAAACGTGTAAATACAATGCTTTTAAGTTGGTTCGGAACTAAAATCTACATCGAAACGTGGACCAACTGGAAGCACACATTTTATAGGTTCGAAAACGTATTACATTTGAAATTACTCGTTTCTCAAACGAAAAAAAAATTAAGTAGAAATGTAGACCAAATCGTATTTATAACCGATACATATATAAAAATTCGCATGTAAAAAAATAGTTTGTTTCCAAGTAAAGGTACAAAAAAGGGTAAACATGAATTTTGCAAAAGAAAAAAAATTAAGTTCAACTATAGGCCAACTCGTATTTATACCGATACATATATAAAAATTTCACACGTAAAAAAATAGTTTTCTACTTCGAAACGTGGACCAACTGGAAGCGCACATCAAATAAGTACGAAAATGTATTATATATGATATTACTCGTTTTTCAAAAGAAAAAAAAAGTCTAAGCCGAAACGTACAGAAAAGAGTAACTCTTAATTTTTCAAAAGAAAAAAGCTTAAGTCGAAACGTAGACCAACTCGGGTTTAACCGACACATATATAAAATATTTGCATGAAAAAAACTAAATTTTTTCCAAGGTACAAAAAAAAAAGTTTAAGTCGAAACGTAGAAAAACTCGTATTTATATCGATACATATATAAAAATTCACACTTAAAATAATAGTTTTTTCAAATAAAGGGTCTAAAAACGACAAATGGCAAAGTTATAGGGTTAGATTAAGTAAAAAATAGGTTTTTTCGAGTAGAGGGGGGTACAAATAAAATATGTCAAAGTTGAGGGGCTGAAATTGACAAAGTTGTAAAGTTGGAGGTTTGGTGAAGAAACATGCCACCGACGTTACATATTAATATGTATATAAATATAATGATATAGGCTAAGTATACACAAGAAACCCCCTAAAATGAAAAAAACCCCCACAAACCCAATATGTGGCTAATATTGTTCCACATCATCATCTCCTTTAAATATTTGTTTATTGCTTATAAGGGTAGAAGAGTAAATTGCCACACAAAAATCTTTCCCCCTCCTGCCATATGTTGTACTAGAGATCTGCATACCAACTTTCCATAATTACATCCCACTCCCCATATCTTTCCCCCCATTTTTAGTTTTCTTTCACCCATTTGCTTCAACCCTCATTTACTCGAAATCATCTTCAACCCTCATTTACTTCTCTGAAGCTTCTTCTCCCCTCATTAACTCTTCATGTTATGGAATCAAATCAAGGAGATCCGCCTCATTTATTAAGCCCTGATCATGTGTATAATGATGTATCCTCTGATTTTCAAGAAACTTCTCCTATTGCATCAGAATCAGAGCAACAAAGTGACGATGATGGATCAGAAGGTTTTTACATTTTTTTTAACATCGTTTATTTTTTTTTTAAATCCTCTGATTCAAAGACACACAACTTTTCGTCTGATCATGTTCTTTAGTTATGTTCATATGTTTTCTGATCATGTTCTTTAGTTATAAGTGTTTATTTTTATGTAAAAAACTTCGATGTTCTTTTTTTTTTAGATAATAACTTTTTTTTTCTTTCTACAGGACTTAATGTTGGATCATCATCTGTGTTAATGAACGTTGAAGAGAATCACTATGAAGCAGTGGATGGAATAGGTACGTTATTTTTTGAAAACATTTGAGTTTAAATAATTTTGTTTTTGTTTGTTGTTTTTGAATGCATGACTTTTTGTTTGATGACCCCCCTTACGTGTTTTTATTTATAGTTTTGTGCATTAGTCACTTTTTATGGAGGTTTGAGTGTTGAATCCTTTATAACCTAATGATTATCGTTTTTAGTCGTACCTATTGCACCCCAATATTAACGTAGAATTGCCAAAGTTAACGTATGTAACACACGTTTATTGCCCCTGCACCCCCCCAACAGTAGTTGTTAATGTGCTATTTTATATTTGTTTTCATTTAACTTTTGTGGTTATTGTTTGCTGTTTTCTTAAAAGTTTACATAAAACATTTTCCTTTTAAAGCTTTTTAACTTAGAGGTTTTTTGTACAGGTGAAGGTGAAGATACCGAGCCGTACTATGTTATTGCAACACCTAATGGAACCCAATTCTGGATCCCGAATGTGAGCCCACAGTTGGTGCCTGTTGTTGATCAGACTTTTGAGACGTTCGAGGCAGTAATCGCCATGTACAAGGAGTATGCGCAACAAGCTGGCTTTTCAGTTAAGAAGGGGCAAACTAAGCGATGGTTGGGTACCCCGACACACAAGTACCTGCGTTGTTGCAAATACGGTAAACCTCAGGTTAATAAAACCTTTGACACTCATGACGAGTCTTCTGTTAAACCCCGTAAAACTTCATTCAGCCTTTCCAACTGCCAAGCCCACTTGTTAGTTTCAATCACTTGTGGTGGTTCGTGTTTTAAAGTTATTCGTTTCAATGAGGTTCATAATCATCAGCTTTGGGATAAAGATAACCTTGATCTTGCTAAGATTTCTCGTAAACTTTCTTTCTCGACAAAACAGTTTATTCATAGTATGAGTCTAAACCGTGTTGGCCCCGTGAAAGCTCATAGGTACTTAGTGTCTCTTAAAGGCGGTCACCATAATGTCAATGGTACTGCGGTTGATTTCAAGAATTTTAGTAGACAACTAAGGATTTTTATTGGCGAAAGGGATTCGTCATTGTTTCTTGATCGCTTGCGTGACCGGCTTGAAAATTTACCAGATTTTTTTTATGACTTTGTTGTGCGTGATGGTAAATTACACTCTGTTTTCTGGGCGGATGAAATCTCGAAACTGAACTATAAGGCTTTCGGTGAAGTTTTAGCCTTTGATGCCACATACAACACAAACAAGTATGTTATTTTTCTTCCTGGCTTAACGTGTGTTACAACTTTCTGGCTTGTCAGTGTTTTTGACTTCTTAACATACATATCCTTATATAATGTTTCAGGTACAACATGGTGTTTGTTCCTTTCACTGGTGTGGACCACCATAAACAGTGTGTTACCTTTGGCGCAGGCTTGATAATTAACGAAACCATAGATTCGTATGTGTGGTTGCTTGAAAGCTTTTTAAAAGCTCATGGTTCACAGCCTCGTCTAGTGTTGACTGATCAAGACCCTGCAATGATGCAGGCTGTACCACAAGTGTTTACTGAGGCTCGCCATCGGCTATGTATGTGGCATATAATGAAAAAACTACCCACAAAGGTAATGTTTTGTATTATATTATTCCTCTATTTTAATCATAAATACACATGTATTCGGGTACTAATTTGTCAGTTTTCTTTTTCTTTTGTTTCCTTTTTATTTTTTGTTAAAAATGCACCTAGGTTTCTGGAGCTGTTTTAGAGAACACTGAGTTTCGGTCTTGCATTCACAAACTGGTGTGGAACATTTTCATCAAACCGGCGACGTTTGAAGCTCGATGGCATGCGTTGATAGAGACATTTGGTCTTCAAGAAAATCAGTGGTTGAACGATATGTTTGCCATCAAGGAATTATGGGTGCCGGCTTATTTTAGGGAGATTCCAATGTCTTGCTTGATGAAAACAACATCAAGAAGCGAGAGCTCCAACAGTGCGTTTAAAGTCAATTCAACCAGTGCAAACACACTTGTTCAGTTTATGTTGTGTTATGAATCGCGTCTAGATAGTCAGCGCTACCGTCAGCGGGTTGCTGAGTACAAAACCTCATCGACAGTCTTTGTTCCATCTACTGAATTGCCAATTGAGCAGCATGCCTTTACTCTATACACCAATAATGTATTCAATGAAGTTAAGAAGGAGATAGTGAAGGGGAAGTTTGCCTGCTACGTATCAAATGTTGACGAACCCGACAACATGCCTGCCGTAATCTCTGTCACACAACTTGACAAGCGTCGTGATGTCACCAATGTTTACCAGGTACCAAATTTCAAATCCTGGTACTTAGTTTACTGTCCACTATGACTATATTGTTTGCTACATATGTTAACATATGCTGTTACATGTGTAACATGGATGAAGTTTACAGCTAAAAAAACAATATTATTTTGGTTCTGTTCCTTCTGTTTTCCCCCAGTCTAGCTTTTTTATTCTGTTAATCCAGTTTACACAGCAGCCCTAGTTACATATGTTAACTTTTTTTATGGCTTGCAACAGGTGCGGTTTGATAGCGAGGATGCAACGGCAGAATGTTCATGCAGATGTTTTACCCGTCTTGGCTACCTTTGCCGACATGTCTTTGCGGCTTACATGATTAAGAAAGTTGACCGCATCCCTCAACAATATGTTGCTGATAGATGGTGTCGTGATATTCTGCCAAAGAAAGTCTTCTCCATTTGCAGCCGTTATGGTGTTGACACCCATCCAGGTTCTTTGCTTAGAAATGAGATTCTTGAACTCATAACTGAATGTGTCGATGTTGCTAGGACAGATGAAACTACGTTGGCCGACTTGGTTGAGCAGCTTAAATCCATCAAACTCAACTTGTTATCAAGGGAATCTATTACTGTTGGAACCCCGGAATCTAATGAAGCTGACGTGGAGGACATAATTGGCCAACCGGCTGATGTTGACATTGTGGTTGCCAATCCTGACGTTGCACGCAACAAGGGTTGTGGGAAGAATCGCAGACTTTCTGGTCCGGGTGAGAAGGCCGTATCCAAGCGTCCCAAAATGCCCAAAGCGCCGCGTCTATGCAACAACTGCCACCAATATGTCACGGATCACGATGCAAGGAACTGTGAGAAGGTTGCCGCGATGAAGAGGGCAAAGGAGGAGGCCGCACGCGGTCGCAAAGCCTAGTGGACAGTTGGTACTATGGGGGGGAAGCATACATGATCTTTGCTTTTTTGAACCAGGTTATACACTGGTAACAATTTGAACCTGATGCTGTTAGTGTTTTGTTACGTGTGTAACATGGTTGTCATTTTCCAGCCTTGCACCCCCCAGCTACTTCTATGTCTTTTTTTAAGTTATGGTTATGTATGACATTGTTCCACCCAGACATGCCGTTTTGTGTTTTATAATATAGCATGTAATGTGGTTTCTATGATAATGTTCTTGTGTTGCCTAGCTTAGAAATATAAAAAGGAGATAAACAATTGTGCATACCATCTTGGAAGTTGTGGTATGGTAGATTTATTAAATAAAGTGTTATATAATATAAATAATAATATGTGACAAGTACAAAGTACAAAAAGAAGAGAATATAATATTAACTAACTTCTATCACCCCCTTCTATCACTATCACCCTTTTAAAAAGTGATTTGACATAAAGGTAAAATACACCACTAACCACACATTTAATTCTTACCAACTACCCACCTACCCATACTTAAATATACTATTTATATCCATCCCTATTTGACCTTCCACCCCTTACATGTCAACTTTGCCTAACAAATCTACAAATCTAATGGAGAGCCCTTCAAACACTCATGCAGCCAAACGTCGAAAGATTGAAGATGAAGACGAGGTAACTCCAAAAAAACGGATGTGCCAGGCTTAATGCAACATAGCGAACAAATAGGTGCTGATGGTGCTCCACATGGTCCTACTTCCATAGATAGTAAGGTATGTAAGGAAGGCGTAGACGACACCATGCTGGTAGATGATTCTAATAACAATGTGAGCTATAAACAGGATGCAGATATGGAGACTGATGGCGAAGGCTCAATCAGGACTGCATACTCGGTAACCAAAGAGGACCTAAAACCACCGGGTTGGGAATGTATAGGAGCTGAGTACAACCATGAGTTTTGTGGTTGTCCCTTGTGTCCAAATTCCCCAAATACTCTCGCTCGCTGGGCAAGCTACAATCCGTGGGAAGGTGAGGACAGTGAAGAGTCTGAGTTGAGCTTTGGAGCTCAGTATGGTAAGTTTTCGCCATGATAGTGGAGAAGAAGACAATGTTTTATCTTTTGCTGTTTTAGTTTATGTGTTGTTTTCTATTTACTTTTTAGGGTCAAGTCAGTTTGATTTTGTGTTTCTTTTAACATAGGCACGTTATGGAAGTGCCCCCTGTAACTGTTCGGCCCTCGAACTATATGTTATGTATGTAACCTAATCTTTAACTGTTATGTTAATCTTTAACTGTGTGTTTTTTTAGTATCCTCAAGACCATTACAACCCTACTCAAATTAGGGGCCACATTTTTAACACATTAACATATGTAACATTCATATATTTTGTAGCTGGTAAACAGTAAACACAAGCTAGTCCAACCGATTCAGCGGTCTTAAATTACGGATACACAACGTTGTATAAGTTAACATATGTTACAGTCATAGTTAGTATCACCAACTAAATATTATAATGTACTACAGACACAAACACTGTTTGTCTGCCTAGGTGTACCATTGACAAAAGACGTAGTACGGTACTAACAAAATAAACACCCTACCACCTGCGGCACCATCCACCCGCCCGGTTACTTCCTAAGTGCTGCGGCAGCCTCCACTTGCCCCTTCTTTGTATTAACCGCTGAACGCAAAATATGTGCCGCATACTTCGTCCGCAGTTTCTTTATCTCACCTTCCTTTGCGCGCCCATGTCTACTGAAACTGCAGTCAAAAGGCACATTAAGCCCCATGAACTTCTCCATGTGCCTCATCAGGTATACACCACAATCTGTGCCATTGCCAGCCGTAGCCCATTCCACATCCAACCTGTGTATCTCTGCCCCACCAATCACAGCAGCCTTCGGATGATTTATGCTCTTTAGAAACTTCACAAACATGTGCTTCTGCAATAAATGTGTATGTTGTTAGAAATTCCAAGGCTAACAAAACAAAGAGGCAGCTCACAAAAACCACTTACGTATTTATACGCCGTATCTTTCTTGTGGAAATCAATGTGATCCTTGCATCTACGCCTTCCTCTCTTTTTGTCACTATCAATGAGCATTATGGCAATATTTTTCAACTCGAATACCAACAAGTAGAAGTGAGCCCTTTCAAGTATAGGGAAAAAGACGATATCAAAGCTCTTGAAGTCCTGCTTCTTCTCATAAGATGGCACCGCAGCGACCATAGCTGACGAAAACCTTGCCATCCGTGTATTCTCATCACAGTTGGCATCATTGAGCATCCATGGAAACTATTTTTTGTTTTTTAACAAGCAGCATTAGATAGATAAATATAACAACTTGAAAAAATGAACAATCATGAAAAATGAATACTCATGAAGCTAACATACCACTGCCTTTGTGCTCACAAACAATCGAAGAGATGACCCTTCTGATTTCAACCTCTCCTCGTAGTTTAATACTTCAACCCAACAATCTACTATCGCATCTAACACTTGCATACCCGGCTTCAAAGATTTGAACATGATACGCGTTGCCTCCACATTAGATAAGCTTCTAAATAACACCTCACTATAAAACGAACAACAAAGACAATGTTAGAATGCTTTTTTTACATACTTTACAAACAAATATATGTAATGCACAGGTTAGTAATTCTGTTACTTGGCAAGTGCGTTATCTACTTCTTCTTGAGGTATTTCTACGTTCTCTACGCCTTCCCCACGTTCTATCCTGTATAAACACAAACAGAATTGATATGTTACGCATGTTACAAAAGACAAACATTGTTGTTAAACATATTGATGAATAACGTTACCTATTCTGTTTCGCCACCCTCCTTCTGGCATCACCACCACACAACATATTCAGCCGATCCTCATCCATGTAAACATACTTCCACATAGCATCGTCATCCTTTGTCACCCCCTCGGATAAATCGACCCCCCTTATATGAAAAGGTGACTTATGAACATAAGTCACATTCCTTTCGCGTAACGGGTTTCGCTTCTTTGCATCAATGTTTGCAATCATCTGTTGACGCATCGCCAACGTCATGTGGTCATCATCAAAATCCATATTGCCACCCAAATCATATTCATTGTATATATTCTTTTGCGCGTCATATGAACTAATAGGGGACACCATTGGATATACGGTGTGGTATGGCTTTCTGAGGTACCAACTCCATCCGCATCTGTATATGGATAGGTGTTTCTTTTTATGCTAACACGATGTATATGAAAGAGAGTATTAAATTACAATTAGTGGTGTGGACTTACCTATACTACTATCAGCATTCTCCTTTCCACGCCCCTTGCTTGCATCCAATCGTTGTTCCACAGACTTATCTACACACTCTGTAACACATGCAACAGTGATATTAGTATGCATGTTTGTCCTTTGTATGTTTTAAAAACCAATCCTACCCCTACCTGGCTTAGCAGGCAAATCATTGATATTTGATTCTGCCTGAGGACCACCACTGGCAGACCCTGTAACATACGTCATAACCATTGTTAGATATAACTCTGTATCTGTTTCTAGGTTTGAATCATCCTATCAGAAACTGGGGATGGTGTACCTGATTCAACTGGTAGCGCGGTCATACGGATCCCATTTTTGGAGAAGGAGGCACAAATTCTGTATCATACGTAACACTTTTATATACTTTGTTTAGAAACATAACTTAAACCTGATACAAGCTGACCTGCTTCTTCTGGCTGTGTTAGGCCAAAGCTAAAACTTGGTGCATCATTCCCATCTGACTTTGTCATATATGGAAGGACCCAGGAGCATCCTGTAAACGTAATTAAAAACCGATGTATTTAAATAAAAAACAATTTATAGGAAACAGACTATTAGTTACAATTAGCGGTGTGGACTTACCTATACTATCATCAACCTTCTCCTTTCCATGCGCGTTGCTTGCAGGCAATCCTTGCTCCACAGACTTATCTCCACACTCTGTAACACATGCAACAGTGACATTAGTATGCATGTTTACCATTTGTATGATTTAAAAAACAAACCATTAAAACCCTACCTGGCTTACCAGGCAAGCCTTGCTCTACAGACTTATCTCTACACTCTGTAACACATGCAACATGTACATTTAGTAAGCATGTGTTACATTTGTATGGTTTAAAAACAACCATTAACCCCCTACCTGGATTATCAGTCAATCCTTGGTCCACAGTCTTATCTCCACACTCTGTAACACATGCATCAGGGAAATTTAGTATGTTTGTGTTTTCCATTTGTATGGTTTTTAACCAACCATTAACACCTACCTGGCTTATCAGGTAATCCTTGCTCCACATACTTATCTCCACACTCTGTACATGCGCTTAGTATGCATGTTTCCATTTGTATGGTTTAAAAACAACCCATTAACCTACCTGGCTTATCAGTCAATCTTGGTCCACATCTTATCTCCACACTCTGTAACACATGCAACAGGGAAATTTAGTATGTTTGTGTTTTCCATTTGTATGGTTTAATAACCAACCCATTAACACCCTACCTGGCTTATCAGGTAATCCTTGCTCCACATACTTATCTCCACACACTCTGTAACACATGCAACAGGGACATTTTAGTATGCATGTTTTTGCATTTGTATGGTTTAAAAACAAATCCATTACCCCCCTACCTGGCTTCGCAGGCAAATCCTTGACATTTGATTCTTCCTGCGAAATCTCCGCTGACCTGCTTGTTCTGGCGGTGTTAGGCCAAAGCTAAAACTAGGTGCATCATTCCCAGCCAATTTAGTCATACTTGGAAGTACCCAGGAGCATCCTGTAAACATAACTTAAAACCACATTACTTGACCATGCTGGCAAAGGTAGAAATATATTTCATTTGTTTTTAGCGTACCCGCGATTGGGTCTTCGGCTCTTGTCCGTTTGCGTTTCGGTAGGTGTTATTCCCACAATGCCTGTAAAACAACAAGTCCCTGGTTATCATTATCTATCTACCCAGTTGCATATTTTTACATGAAATTAACATTTACTATACTGTTTTTGCTGCTTGTTCATCTTTCTTCCCCGTATCACAACCTGACTTGGTGCATCCATGGTTTTGGGCACAGCCTCTGCGTTTGTCTGGGAGTCTGCTTCACATCATGTAACAACATAGGGTAAATTTACAATTATTCTATATGAATGCCTGTACTAACGGACTCTAAAAAATCATACCTTGCTCATCAGTATTGTACGTTGATGCTCCTGCCTCTGCTGTCCCAATTCCGTCACATTCTGAAACTAAGTATAACATTACCACTACAATCTGATCATTTTCTCACTCTTTTTTACTACTGTCAAATACTGAAATGTCACAATCATACCTGTTTTGCCATCTTCCATTTGCACATCTACCGGTGTGCCCGCAACAATAGTGTCATCTTGAATTTCTTCAACCGTCCCTTCTTCGTTTAGATCGCCGCCTTAACATAATGTAACATACGTCACAACAAAAGAAAAAGCACACACTTAAATATTTTAAAACTTTGTTAAACGGACACCTGGCCTGTCGTTCTTGGTGGGCAACTCAACTTCCAGTCCTGCAACATATGTAACAAATATGAAAAACACTTTTCCCTGATCTTTGTTGTATATGCTCTACAGCTTTTTATTAAAAACAATATCATGTATACCTAGTTGATCGTTTTCTGTTTCTACCACTGATTGTGTGCTCACTAATTCCTGTTCCCTAGCATTTGGTGCCACATCGTCTAACTCATCGAAGCGAGTAAGGAAATATTATTAGTAAACAATTCCCACATTACTTGGGTTCACCTGCGCGTATTTAACAGATTTAGACGGCTTGTGTTATGATTACCTCTTTCTTGTGTTCCATCTCTTCCTGCTAAATTCTTCTCATGTGTTCCATCTCTTTCTGACACCTCTGCAAATTCACTTGTTAAATTCTTTGCAAGATCATCATTTCCTGTTTAACACATGTTAATTACATAAGCATCTCCTGTTAACATATGTTAGCAAAATGTCCATTTTTAAAACCACTTTTTCTTACCAAGTCCTGATATACCACCAGGATTGTTCTTAGCACTGTCATGCAGAGTCTTCCTGTATTGGCTAGAATTGGACTTTCAAACGCCCTCCCTCGTCCGACGTGCCCTGATTTTTTCTCGTTTTTGACCGTGTCAATGGCGACTTGTTCATTGGCGAATCACCCAAGTTCAAACAATCATCCTCCTCTACACAATATAAAAGACGGATGCTCAACTAATTTCCTAGTTTAGAAAATATTTTAGAGGTCATAAACAAGTGACTTACCTACTGCAATGCTTTTCCTTTACTTATTTCTTCTAACACATTGCCGATTTGTGCATCAGCTGTTACACGCTCAACAGATGCTTCCACATTCATCTTCACCATTTCGTTAATAAAATCATCGTACCTTGACTTCACTGCAACAACATCTTCTCTAGCTGGATAATCCTTACATAACTTACTGATTGCAATTTCTGCCCTTTTTTTGCTTCTAATCATCACATCGACCAAATCCCTAAGCTGATACCCTTTCCTGTTTATAATAGGATGATTAGCATACAATCCAATGTAGTTCATCAATTGTCCGTTTATAATACATTATAATGTTACCAACCTGGACGCTTGGTTGATCTAACCCGACCTTCACATCGTCGTATGAATACAACGCTTTTAGCCTTCCCAGTCCAAACCCCCTCCTTTTATTTCAATTTTTTCTCGGTCTCTTAACCTTTGGAATGTCCAGAAACTCATAGGATCCATTGAAGTATCAACATCAAGCCCTTTGCATTTAAAACTATCCACGTATAAAAGCTACAAATATAAAATCGCTTACGTAGTTAGTAACAAGTAAACAAATAGTGTCATTAACAGGCAACTAATTAAAAAAAAACATGCGTAAATTGCAACATACCGTTAAAAACGTAAGTGGCCCGGTAAAAGGTGGATCCAAACTGTCTCGTCTCCAACCATTCTTACAACTCTTTAGTACCTCAACTACTAACTCACACCAGTCCATACCAGCAAAATCCAAGTCATCCGTAATATACTCGAGTATGTTATCCTTCAGACTGCCTTGTTTGTGACAGTCAATCATGATAGTATAGAAGCACATTATAAAATCCATACGGAAATCACAATCGTCCTCACCATTTGACTTTTTTCAATCATGTCCACCATTTGCTTAGCAGATATAAATCGGCTTGGTGGGTACCTCTCTCTCCATTTGGCTACGCCTTCATCATGCGCTTCCCTACGCTCTAATGCGTTGAAAGACACACCTCCAATCGGTATGCCAAGGACCTTGTGCACGAGCTCAGCATCAATGCAAAGTGTCCCGGATGGCACAGTCAACTCTAAAGTTTCCTGGTTGAAGTTATCTACAACATAATGCCCTAATTTCGCAGGTATCCCATCCATTTTAAGATTTAGCAGCCTGCCCAACCCCATATCCTTCACTGCTAAACGTTGTTCTTCACTTAGTATCTTTATGCATCTTGTTAACTGTGCTGGTGTTGATCTAGTACGTATCCCCAGCCACTCATTCAACTTCGACCTTTTGCGTTTCCTACGAGGCTCGAGGTCGCGGTCATCATTCCATGTCTTGTCTACCCTCTCCCGTTTTTTTGTCTTCACTGCCTTCTCTTTTTTCCCCTTGTCTATTTTCGCTGAAACTTCTAATGCTGTGTTTTTGCTCTTGTTATCCTAACTGATGCAGATGAACACAGATCATACACAGGGATTGCCTGCTTACCTGTTACACATGTAACAACTATCAGTTCAAACTAACTTTCCCCACGACATCAGTGTAAATAACTATTTATTTGTTGTATCATCGCACCTTTTTTATTTGTGTCAACTTCACCAACTGCTATATCTTGGTCTGCTTTTTACATAACATACAAACACACACAATGTAAGCAATTGAATGTTTACACCTGATTTTACACATATAACACCAAAACAATTTGCAAAAGCACAAAACACCTAACTTTGGTTTTTGCCAATTGACGACGACGTCGGTTACAAAAAAAGGACAACTTCTCCTTCTGTGGTTTCACACTTTCATCATCATCTTCAGACTCCACACCACTTGACACTCCTGAATAATCCTTATCAGAACCTTCATTCAATGATGGTCCTGCATCCTCATTATATGAACGCTGCACATTCGACGCCACTGGATCATCATTATGAGCCGAAGGTTTGGCAGTTCCTTTACGCATCCTCTTTAGGTTGATAAGTGGCGTATCAGAGCATACTCTACATATTTAAAAAAATGGCACTTTAACTAAATTTACAAGAACCTAAAATTACATTGGTAAGATTAAAAAAAGAAATTATTTTCATCACTATCCTACCTAGATGACGTTTTACATCTTTAAATTCAGTAGCTGATA
>JAUTDX010007472.1:0-13022 GCA_030844895.1 Ambrosia x helenae | reverse complement strand
TATATATAGGCTAAGTATACACAAGAAACCCTCTAAAATGAAAAAAACCCCCACAAACCCAATATGTGGCTAATATTGTTCCACATCATCATCTCCTTTAACATTTGTTTATTGCTTACAAGGGTAGAAGAGTAAATTCCCACACAAAAATCTTTCCTCCCTCCTGCCATATGTTGTACTAGAGATCTGCATACCAACTTTCCATAATTACATCCCACTTCCCCATATCTTTCCCCCCATTTTTAGTTTTCTTTCACCCATTTGCTTCAACCCTCATTTACTCGAAATCATCTTCAACCTCATTTACTTCTCTGAAGCTTCTTCTCCCCTCATTAACTCTTCATGTTATGGAATCAAATCAAGGAGATCCGCCTCATTTATTAAGCCCTGATCATGTGTATAATGATGTATCCTCTGATTTTCAAGAAACTTCTCCTATTGCATCAGAATCAGAGCAACAAAGTGACGATGATGGATCAGAAGGTTTTTACTTTTTTTTTTAACATCGTTTATTTTTTTTTTTAAATCCTCTGACTTCAAAGACACACAACTTTTCGTCTGATCATGTTCTTTAGTTATGTTCATATGTTTTCTGATCATGTTCTTTAGTTATAAGTGTTTATTTTTATGTAAAAAACTTCGATGTTCTTTTTTTTTAGATAATAACTTTTTTTTTCTTTCTACAGGACTTAATGTTGGATCATCATCTGTGTTAATGAACGTTGAAGAGAATCACTATGAAGCAGTGGATGGAATAGGTACGTTATTTTTTGAAAACATTTGAGTTTAAATAATTTGTGTTTTGTTTGTTGTTTTTGAATGCATGACTTTTTGTTTGATGAGCCCCCTTACGTGTTTTTATTTATAGTTTTGTGCATTAGTCACTTTTTATGGAGGTTTGAGTGTTGAATCCTTTATAACCTAATGATTATCGTTTTTTAGTCGTACCTATTGCACCCCAATATTACAAGTAGAATTGCCAAAGTTAACGTATGTAACACACGTTTATTGCCCCTGCACCCCCCCAACAGTAGTTGTTAATGTGCTATTTTATATTTGTTTTCATTTAACTTTTGTGGTTATTGTTTGCTGTTTTCTTAAAAGTTTACATAAAAAATTTTCCTTTTAAAGCTTTTTAACTTAGAGGTTTTGTACAGGTGAAGGTGAAGATACCGAGCCGTACTATGTTATTGCAACACCTAATGGAACCCAATTCTGGATCCCGAATGTGAGCCCACAGTTGGTGCCTGTTGTTGATCAGACTTTTGAGACGTTCGAGGCAGTAATCGCCATGTACAAGGAGTATGCGCAACAAGCTGGCTTTTCAGTTAAGAAGGGGCAAACTAAGCAATGGTTGGGTACCCCGACACACAAGTACCTGCGTTGTTGCAAATACGGTAAACCTCAGGTTAATAAAACCTTTGACACTCATGACGAGTCTTCTGTTAAACCCCGTAAAACTTCATTCAGCCTTTCCAACTGCCAAGCCCACTTGTTAGTTTCAATCACTTGTGGTGGTTCGTGTTTTAAAGTTATTCGTTTCAATGAGGTTCATAATCATCAGCTTTGGGATAAAGATAACCTTGATCTTGCTAAGATTTCTCGTAAACTTTCTTTCTCGACAAAACAGTTTATTCATAGTATGAGTCTAAACCGTGTTGGCCCCGTGAAAGCTCATAGGTACTTAGTGTCTCTTAAAGGCGGTCACCATAATGTCAATGGTACTGCGGTTGATTTCAAGAATTTTAGTAGACAACTAAGGATTTTTATTGGCGAAAGGGATTCGTCATTGTTTCTTGATCGCTTGCGTGACCGGCTTGAAAATTTACCAGATTTTTTTTATGACTTTGTTGTGCGTGATGGTAAATTACACTCTGTTTTCTGGGCGGATGAAATCTCGAAACTGAACTATAAGGCTTTCGGTGAAGTTTTAGCCTTTGATGCCACATACAACACAAACAAGTATGTTATTTTTCTTCCTGGCTTAACGTGTGTTACAACTTTCTGGCAGTCAGTGTTTTTGACTTCTTAACATACATATCCTTATATAATGTTTCAGGTACAACATGGTGTTTGTTCCTTTCACTGGTGTGGACCACCATAAACAGTGTGTTACCTTTGGCGCAGGCTTGATAATTAACGAAACCATAGATTCGTATGTGTGGTTGCTTGAAAGCTTTTTAAAAGCTCATGGTTCACAGCCTCGTCTAGTGTTGACTGATCAAGACCCTGCAATGATGCAGGCTGTACCACAAGTGTTTACTGAGGCTCGTCATCGGCTATGTATGTGGCATATAATGAAAAAACTACCCACAAAGGTAATGTTTTGTATTATATTATTGCTCTATTTTAATCATAAATACACATGTATTCGGGTACTAATTTGTCAGTTTTCTTTTTCTTTTGTTTCCTTTTATTTTTGTTAAAAATGCACCTAGGTTTCTGGAGCTGTTTTAGAGAACACTGAGTTTCGGTCTTGCATTCACAAACTGGTGTGGAACATTTTCATCAAACCGGCGACGTTTGAAGCTCGATGGCATGCGTTGATAGAGACATTTGCTCTTCAAGAAAATCAGTGGTTGAACGATATGTTTGCCATCAAGGAATTATGGGTGCCGGCTTATTTTAGGGAGATTCCAATGTCTTGCTTGATGAAAACAACATCAAGAAGCGAGAGCTCCAACAGTGCGTTTAAAGTCAATTCAACCAGTGCAAACACACTTGTTCAGTTTATGTTGTGTTATGAATCGCGTCTAGATAGTCAGCGCTACCGTCAGCGGGTTGCTGAGTACAAAACCTCATCGACAGTCTTTGTTCCATCTACTGAATTGCCAATTGAGCAGCATGCCTTTACTCTATACACCAATAATGTATTCAATGAAGTTAAGAAGGAGATAGTGAAGGGGAAGTTTGCCTGCTACGTATCAAATGTTGACGAACACGACAACATGCCTGCCGTAATCTCTGTCACACAACTTGACAAGCGTCGTGATGTCACCAATGTTTACCAGGTACCCATATTTCAAATCCTGGTACTTAGTTTACTGTCCACTATGACTATATTGTTTGCTACATATGTTAACATATGCTGTTACATGTGTAACATGGTTGAAGTTTACAGCTAAAAAAACAATATTGTTTTGGTTCTGTTCCTTCTGTTTTCTTCCCCAGTCTAGCTTTTTTATTCTGTTAATCCAGTTTACACAGCAGCCCTAGTTACATATGTTAACTTTTTTTATGGCTTGCAACAGGTGCGGTTTGATAGCGAGGATGCAACGGCAGAATGTTCATGCAGATGTTTTACCCGTCTTGGCTACCTTTGCCGACATGTCTTTGCGGCTTACATGATTAAGAAAGTTGACCGCATCCCTCAACAATATGTTGCTGATAGATGGTGTCGTGATATTCTGCCAAAGAAAGTCTTCTCCATTTGCAGCCGTTATGGTGTTGACACCCATCCAGGTTCTTTGCTTAGAAATGAGATTCTTGAACTCATAACTGAATGTGTCGATGTTGCTAGGACAGATGAAACCCGTTGGCCGACTTGGTTGAGCAGCTTAAATCCATCAAACTCAACTTGTTATCAAGGGAATCTATTACTGTTGGAACCCGGAATCTAATGAAGCTGACGTGGAGGACATAATTGGCCAACCGGCTGATGTTGACATTGTGGTTGCCAATCCTGAGGTTGCACGCAACAAGGGTTGTGGGAAGAATCGCAGACTTTCTGGTCCTGGTGAGAAGGCCGTATCCAAGCGTCCCAAAATGCCCAAAGCGCCGCGTCTATGCAACAACTGCCACCAATATGTCACGGATCACGATGCAAGGAACTGTGAGAAGGTTGCCGCCATGAAGAGGGCAAAGGAGGAGGCCGCACGCGGTCGCAAAGCCTAGTGGACAGTTGGTACTATGGGGGGGAAGCATACATGATCTTTGCTTTTTTGAACCAGGTTATACACTGGTAACAATTTACAACCTGATGCTGTTAGTGTTTTGTTACGTGTGTAACATGGTTGTCATTTTCCAGCCTGCACCCCCCCAGCTACTTCTATGTCTTTTTTTAAGTTATGGTTATGTATGACATTGTTCCACCCAGACATGCCGTTTTGTGTTTTATAATATAGCATGTAATGTGGTTTCTATGATAATGTTCTTGTGTTGCCTAGCTTAGAAATATAAAAGGAGATAAACAATTGTGCATACCATCTTGGAAGTTGTGGTATGGTAGATTTATTAAATAAAGTGTTATACATTATAATATAAATAATAATATGTGACAAGTACAAAGTACAAAAAGAAGAGAATATAATATTAACCTAACTTCTATCACCCCCTTCTATCACTATCACCCTTTTAAAAAGTGATTTGACATAAAGGTAAAATACACCACTAACCACACATTTAATTCTTACCAACTACCCACCTACCCATACTTAAATATACTATTTATATCCATCCCTATTTTACCTTCCACCCCTTACATGTCAACTTTGCCTAACAAATCTACAAATCAAATAATGGAGAGCCCTTCAAACACTCATGCAGCCAAACGTCGAAAGATTGAAGATGAAGACGAGGTAACTTCCAAAAAAACGGATGTGCAAGGCTTAATGCAACATAGCGAAGAAATAGGTGCCGATGGTGCTCCACATGGTCCTACTTCCATAGATAGTAAAGTATGTAAGGAAGGCGTAGACGACACCATGCTGGTAGATGATTCTAATAACAATGTGAGCTATAAACAGGATGCAGATATGGAGACTGATGGCGAAGGCTCAATCAGGACTGCATACTCGGTAACCAAAGAGGACCTAAAACCACCGGGTTGGGAATGTATAGGAGCTGAGTACAACCATGAGTTTTGTGGTTGTCCCTTGTGTCCAAATTCCCCAAATACTCTCGCTCGCTGGGCAAGCTACAATCCGTGGGAAGGTGAGGACAGTGAAGAGTCTGAGCTGAGCTTTGGAGCTCAGTATGGTAAGTTTTCGCCATGATAGTGGAGAAGAAGACAATGTTTTATCTTTTGCTGTTTTAGTTTATGTGTTGTTTTCTATTTACTTTTTAGGGTCAAGTCAGTTTGATTTTGTGTTTCTTTTAACATAGGCACGTTATGGAAGTGCCCCCTGTAACTGTTCGGCCCTCGAACTATATGTTATGTATGTAACCTAATCTTTAACTGTTATGTTAATCTTTAACTGTGTGTTTTTTTTAGTATCCTCAAGACCATCTACAACCCTACTCAAAATAGGGGCCACATTTTTTAACACATTAACATATGTAACATTCATATATTTTGTAGCTGGTAAACAGTAAACACAAGCTAGTCCAACCGATTCAGCGGTCTTAAATTACGGATACACAACGTTGTATAAGTTAACATATGTTACAGTCATAGTTAGTATCACCAACTAAATATTATAATGTACTACAGACACATACACTGTTTGTCTGCCTAGGTGTACCATTGACAAAAGACGTAGTACGGTACTAACAAAATAAACACCCTACCACCTGCGGCACCATCCACCGCCCCGGTTACTTCCTAAGTGCTGCGGCAGCCTCCACTTGCCCCTTCTTTGTATTAACCGCTGAACGCAAAATATGTGCCGCATACTTCGTCCGCAGTTTCTTTATCTCACCTTCCTTTGCGCGCCCATGTCTACTGAAACTGCAGTCAAAAGGCACATTAAGCCCCATGAACTTCTCCATGTGCCTCATCAGGTATACACCACAATCTGTGCCATTGCCAGCCGTAGCCCATTCCACATCCAACCTGTGTATCTCTGCCCCACCAATCACAGCAGCCTTCGGATGATTTATGCTCTTTAGAAACTTCACAAACATGTGCTTCTGCAATAAATGTGTATGTTGTTAGAAATTCCAAGACTAACAAAACAAGAGGCAGCTCACAAAAACCACTTACGTATTTATACGCCGTATCTTTCTTGTGGAAATCAATGTGATCCTTGCATCTACGCCTTCCTCTCTTTTTGTCACTATCAATGAGCATTATGGCAATATTTTTTCAGCTCGAATACCAACAAGTAGAAGTGAGCCCTTTCAAGTATAGGGAAAAAGACGATATCAAAGCTCTTGAAGTCCTGCTTCTTCTCATAAGATGGCACCGCAGCGACCATAGCTGACGAAAACCTTGCCATCCGTGTATTCTCATCACAGTTGGCATCATTGAGCATCCATGGAAACTATTTTTGTTTTTTAACAAGCACCATTAGATAGATAAATATAACAACTTGAAAAAATGAAAATCATGAAAAAATGAATACTCATGAAGCTAACATACCACTGCCTTTGTGCTCACAAACAATCGAAGAGATGACCCTTCTGATTTCAACCTCTCCTCGTAGTTTAATACTTCAACCCAACAATCTACTATCGCATCTAACACTTGCATACCCGGCTTCAAAGATTTGAACATGATACGCGTTGCCTCCACATTAGATAAGCTTCTAAATAACACCTCACTATAAAACGAACAACAAAGACAATGTTAGAATGCTTTTTTTTACATACTTTACAAACAAATATATGTAATGCACAGGTTAGTAATTCTGTTACTTGGCAAGTGCGTTATCTACTTCTTCTTGAGGTATTTCTACGTTCTCTACGCCTTCCCCACGTTCTATCCTGTATAAACACAAACAGAATTGATATGTTACGCATGTTACAAAAGACAAACATTGTTGTTAAACATATTGATGAATAACGTTACCTATTCTGTTTCGCCACCCTCCTTCTGGCATCACCACCACACAACATATTCAGCCGATCCTCATCCATGTAAACATACTTCCACATAGCATCGTCATCCTTTGTCACCCCCTCGGATAAATCGACCCCCCTTATATGAAAAGGTGACTTATGAACATAAGTCACATTCCTTTCGCGTAACGGGTTTCGCTTCTTTGCATCAATGTTTGCAATCATCTGTTGACGCATCGCCAACGTCATGTGGTCATCATCAAAATCCATATTGCCACCCAAATCATATTCATTGTATATATTCTTTTGCGCGTCATATGAACTAATAGGGGACACCATTGGATATACCGGTGTGGTATGGCTTTCTGAGGTACCAACTCCATCCGCATCTGTATATGGATAGGTGTTTCTTTTTATGCTAACACCGATGTATATGAAAGAGAGTATTAAATTACAATTAGTGGTGTGGACTTACCTATACTACTATCAGCATTCTCCTTTCCACGCCCCTTGCTTGCATCCAATCGTTGTTCCACAGACTTATCTACACACTCTGTAACACATGCAACAGTGATATTAGTATGCATGTTTGTCCTTTGTATGTTTTAAAAACCAATCCTACCCCTACCTGGCTTAGCAGGCAAATCATTGATATTTGATTCTGCCTGAGGACCACCACTGGCAGACCCTGTAACATACGTCACAACCATTGTTAGATATAACTCTGTATCTGTTTCTAGGTTTGAATCATCCTATCAGAAACTGGGGATGGTGTACCTGATTCAACTGGTAGCGCGGTCATACCGGATCCCATTTTTGGAGAAGGAGGCACAAATTCTGTATCATACGTAACACTTTTATATACTTTGTTTAGAAACATAACTTAAACCTGATACAAGCTGACCTGCTTCTTCTGGCTGTGTTAGGCCAAAGCTAAAACTTGGTGCATCATTCCCATCTGACTTTGTCATATATGGAAGGACCCAGGAGCATCCTGTAAACGTAATTAAAAACCGATGTATTTAAATAAAAACAATTTATAGGAAACAGACTATTAGGGGTTACAATTAGCGGTGTGGACTTACCTATACTATCATCAACCTTCTCCTTTCCATGCGCGTTGCTTGCAGGCAATCCTTGCTCCACAGACTTATCTCCACACTCTGTAACACATGCAACAGTGACATTAGTATGCATGTTTACCATTTGTATGATTTAAAAACCAACCCATTAAAACCCTACCTGGCTTACCAGGCAAGCCTTGCTCTACAGACTTATCTCTACACTCTGTAACACATGCAACATGTACATTTAGTAAGCATGTGTTACCATTTGTATGGTTTAAAAACAACCCATTAACCCCCTACCTGGATTATCAGTCAATCCTTGGTCCACAGTCTTATCTCCACACTCTGTAACACATGCATCAGGGAAATTTAGTATGTTTGTGTTTCCATTTGTATGGTTTTTTAAAACAACCCATTAACACCCTACCTGGCTTATCAGTAATACTTGCTCCACATACTTATCTCCACACTCTGTAACACATGCAACAGGGAAATTTAGTATGTTTGTGTTTTCCATTTGTATGGTTTAATAACCAACCCATTAACACCCTACCTGGCTTATCAGGTAATCCTTGCTCCACATACTTATCTCCACACTCTGTAACACATGCAACAGGGACATTTAGTATGCATGTTTTTTGCATTTGTATGGTTTAAAAACAAATCCATTACCCCCCTACCTGGCTTCGCAGGCAAATCCTTGACATTTGATTCTGCCTGCGAAACCTCCCGCTGACCTGCTTGTTCTGGCGGTGTTAGGCCAAAGCTAAAACTAGGTGCATCATTCCCAGCCAATTTAGTCATACTTGGAAGTACCCAGGAGCATCCTGTAAACATAACTTAAAACCACATTAGTTGACCATGCTGGCAAAGGTAGAAATATATTTCATTTGTTTTTAGCGTACCCGCGATTGGGTCTTCGGCCTTGTCCGTTTGCGTTTCGGTAGGTGTTATTCCCACAATGCCTGTAAAACAACAAGTCCCTGGTTATCATTATCTATCTACCCAGTTGCATATTTTAACATGAAATTGACATTTACTATACCTGTTTTTGTGTGCTTGTTCATCTCTTTCTTCCCCGTATCACAATCTGACTTGGTGCATCCATGGTTTTGGGCACAGCCTCTGCGTTTGTCTGGGAGTCTGCTTCACATCATGTAACAACATAGGTAAATTTTACAATTATTCTATATGAATGCCTGTACTAACGGACTCTAAAAAATCATACCTTGCTCATCAGTATTGTACGTTTGCTCCTGCCTCTGCTGTCCCAATTCCGTCACATTCTGAAACTAAGTATAACATTACCACTACAATCTGATCATTTTCTCACTCTTTTTTACTACTGTCAAATACTGAAATGTCACAATCATACCTGTTTTGCCATCTTCCATTTGCACATCTACCGGTGTGCCCGCAACAATAGTGTCATCTTGAATTTCTTCAACCGTCCCTTCTTCGTTTAGATCGCCGCCTTAACATAATGTAACATACGTCACAACAAAAGAAAAAGCACACACTTAAATATTTTAAAACTTTGTTAAACGGACACCTGGCCTGTCGTTCTTGGTGGGCAACTCAACTTCCAGTCCTGCAACATATGTAACAAATATGAAAAACACTTTTCCCTGATCTTTGTTGTATATGCTCTACAGCTTTTTATTAAAAACAATATCATGTATACCTAGTTGATCGTTTTCTGTTTCTACCACTGATTGTGTGCTCACTAATCCTGTTCCCTAGCATTTGGTGCCACATCGTCTAACTCATCGAAGCGAGTAAGGAAATATTATTAGTAAACAATTCCCACATTTACTTGGGTTTCACCTGCGCGTATTTAACAGATTTAGACGGCTTGTGTTATGATTACCTCTTTCTTGTGTCCCATCTCTTCCTGCTAAATTCTTCTCATGTGTTCCATCTCTTTCTGACACCTCTGCAAATTCACTTGTTAAATTCTTTGCAAGATCATCATTTCCTGTTTAACACATGTTAATTACATAAGCATCTCCTGTTAACATATGTTAAGCAAATGTCCATTTTTAAAACCACTTTTTCTTACCAAGTCCTGATATACCACCAGGATTGTTCTTAGCACTGTCATGCAGAGTCTTCCTGTATTGGCTAAGAATTGGACTTTCAAACGCCCCTCCCTCGTCCGACGTGCCCTGATTTTTTCTCGTTTTTGACCGTGTCAATGGCGACTTGTTCATTGGCGAATCACCCAAGTTCAAACAATCATCCTCCTCTACACAATATAAAAGACGGATGCTCAACTAATTTCCTAGTTTAGAAAATATTTTAGAGGTCATAAACAAGTGACTTACCTACTGCAATGCTTTTCCCTTTACTTATTTCTTCTAACACATTGCCGATTTGTGCATCAGCTGTTACACGCTCAACAGATGCTTCCACATTCATCTTCACCATTTCGTTAATAAAAGCATCGTACCTTGACTTCACTGCAACAACATCTTCTCTAGCTGGATAATCCTTACATAACTTACTGATTGCAATTTTCTGCCCTTTTTTTGCTTCTAATCATCACATCGACCAAATCCCCTACAGCTGATACCCTTTCCTGTTTATAATAGGATGATTAGCATACAATCCAATGTAGTTCATCAATTATCCGTTTATAATACATTAAATGTTACCAACCTGGACGCTTGGTTGATCTAACCCGACCTTCACATCGTCGTATGAATACAACGCTTTTAGCCTTCCCAGTCCAAACCCCCCTCCTTTTATTTCAATTTTTTCTCGGTCTCTTAACCTTTGGAATGTCCAGAAACTCATAGGATCCATTGAAGTATCAACATCAAGCCCTTTGCATTTAAAACTATCCACGTATAAAAGCTACAAATATAAAATCGCTTACGTAGTTAGTAACAAGTAAACAAATAGTGTCATTAACAGGCAACTAATTAAAATTTAACATGCGTAAATTGCAACATACCGTTAAAAACGTAAGTGGCCCGGTAAAAGGTGGATCCAAACTGTCTCGTCTCCAACCATTCTTACAACTCTTTAGTACCTCAACTACTAACTCACACCAGTCCATACCAGCAAAATCCAAGTCATCCGTAATATACTCGAGTATGTTATCCTTCAGACTGCCTTGTTTGTGACAGTCAATCATGATAGTATAGAAGCACATTATAAAATCCATACGGAAATCACAATCGTCCTCACCATTTGACCTTTTTTCAATCATGTCCACCATTTGCTTAGCAGATATAAATCGGCTTGGTGGGTACCTCTCTCTCCATTTGGCTACGCCTTCATCATGCGCTTCCCTACGCTCTAATGCGTTGAAAGACACACCTCCAATCGGTATGCCAAGGACCTTGTGCACGAGCTCAGCATCAATGCAAAGTGTCCCGGATGGCACAGTCAACTCTAAAGTTTCCTGGTTGAAGTTATCTACAACATAATGCCCTAATTTCGCAGGTATCCCATCCATTTTAAGATTTAGCAGCCTGCCCAACCCCATATCCTTCACTGCTAAACGTTGTTCTTCACTTAGTATCTTTATGCATCTTGTTAACTGTGCTGGTGTTGATCTAGTACGTATCCCCAGCCACTCATTCAACTTCGACCTTTTGCGTTTCCTACGAGGCTCGAGGTCGCGGTCATCATTCCATGTCTTGTCTACCCTCTCCCGTTTTTTTGTCTTCACTGCCTTCTCTTTTTTCCCCTTGTCTATTTTCGCTGAAACTTCTAATGCTCGTGTTTTTGCTCTTGTTATCCTAACTGATGCAGATGAACACAGATCATACACAGGGATTGCCTGCTTACCTGTTACACATGTAACAACTATCAGTTCAAACTAACTTTCCCCACGATATCAGTGTAAATAACTATTTATTTGTTGTATCATCGCACCTTTTTTATTTCGTGTCTCAACTTCACCAACTGCTATATCTTGGTCTGATTTTACATAACATACAAAACACACAATGTAAGCAATTCAATGTTAACACCTGATTTTACACATATAACACCAAAACAATTTGCAAAAGCACAAAACACCTAACCTTTGGTTTTTGCCAATTGACGACGACGTCGGTTACAAAAAAAGGACAACTTCTCCTTCTGTGGTTTCACACTTTCATCATCATCTTCAGACTCCACACCACTTGACACTCCTGAATAATCCTTATCAGAACCTTCATTCAATGATGGTCCTGCATCCTCATTATATGAACGCTGCACATTCGACGCCACTGGATCATCATTATGAGCCGAAGGTTTGGCAATTCCTTTACGCATCCTCTTTAGGTTGATAAGTGGCGTATCCGAGTCATACTCTACATATTTAAAAAAATGGCACTTTAACTAAATTTACAGGAACCTAAAATTACATTGGTAAGATTAAAAAAGAAATTATTTTCATCACTATCCTACCTAGATGACGTTTTACATCTTTAAATTCAGTAGCTGATACTCCAATTCCCTTACCATGCCTGGTTCTTGTTGTGTCCTCAGACAAAACCACCAATTTTCTTTTCCTCCTGTCTCAAAACATCATTTTATAAATTACAATCTACTTTTCAGTAATTAAAATATAAATTATAACAACGATAATTAACAAACTCGTCCAATTCCCCATTTTTGTCTGTTTTACACCATCATCAATCTACTTATCCACTAAATAAAATATAAATGACAACAACGGTTCTTAGATGCTCATTCACGTTATGCCATATACGAGAAACCCCTAATTTATACAGTAA
This sequence comes from Ambrosia x helenae, assembly GCA_030844895.1. NCBI lineage: Eukaryota > Viridiplantae > Streptophyta > Magnoliopsida > Asterales > Asteraceae > Ambrosia > Ambrosia x helenae. Next base: position 496 of record JAUTDX010007472.1, on the reverse strand, counting down.
AGAGACAGAAAACAACGAAGCAAGTACCTTTTAGATGATTTCTTCGAGGCCAATCGTCGGCTAAACTTAGATAACGACCACATGAATGATTTCATCGTTACGGAAGCAAAATCACTACAGCTTTCGACGTTTCTGGAACAAGAAACTAGGTTGATGCTTCAAATGGAGAGAAAACAGGGGATGAAAATTTGAATTTGAGAGATTGTTTACGAGTATGAGAGAGGGAAAGAAGTTTTTGATGGAGAGAGAGAGTGAAGTGACTGATATGGCAGAGCCATGCAGTTACCAACCTTTCCCAATTGTCAAATTACCCATATGCCCTTTTTTGTACTTCTCACCATTAAAATATAGAGCATTTAATCTTAACCATTGATCTAGATTGATCAATGGTTGAGATAGGGTTTAATGGGTTTCTTCAATTTAGGTGGGTTTTTATTTAAACCTTCCCCTATATATATATATATATATATATATAATATATATATATATATATATA
>JAUTDX010007471.1:0-27664 GCA_030844895.1 Ambrosia x helenae | reverse complement strand
TATATATAGGCTAAGTATACACAAGAAACCCTCTAAATTGAAAGAAACCCCCACAAACCCAATATGTGGCTAATATTGTTCCACATCATCATCTCCTTTAATATTTGTTTATTGCTTGTAAGGGTAGAAGAGTAAATGGCACACAAAGATCTTTCCCCCTCCTGCCATATGTTGTACTAGAGATCTGCATTACAACTTTCCATAATTACATCCACTTCCCCATATCTTTCCCCCCATTTTTAGTTTCTTTCACACATTTGCTTCAACCCTCATTTACTCGAAATCATCTTCAACCTCATTTACTTCTCTGAAGCTTCTTCTCCCTCATTAACTCTTCATGTTATGGAATCAAATCAAGGAGATCCGCCTCATTTATTAAGCCCTGATCATGTGTATAATGATGTATCATCTGATTTTCAAGAAACTTCTCCTATTGCATCAGAATCAGAGCAACAAAGTGACGATGATGGATCAGAAGGTTTTTACATTTTTTTTTTAACATCGTTTTTTTTTTTTTTTAAATCCTCTGACCTTCAAAGACACACAACTTTTCGTCTGATCATGTTCTTTAGTTATGTTCATATGTTTTCTGATCATGTTCTTTAGTTATAAGTGTTTATTTTTATGTAAAAAACTTCGATGTTTTTTTTTTTTAGATAATAACTTTTTTTCTTTTCTACAGGACTTAATGTTTGGATCATCATCTGTGTTAATGAACGTTGAAGAGAATCACTATGAAGCAGTGGATGGAATAGGTACGTTATTTTTTGAAAACATTTGAGTTTAAATAATTTTGTGTTTTGTTTGTTGTTTTTTAATGCATGACTTTTTGTTTGATGACCCCCCTTACGTGTTTTTATTTATAGTTTTGTGCATTAGTCACTTTTTTATGGAGGTTTGAGTGTTGAATCCTTTATAAACCTAATGATTATCGTTTTTAGTCGTACCTATTGCACCCCAATATTAAAGTAGAATTGCCAAAGTTAACGTATGTAACACACGTTTATTGCCCCTGCACCCCCCAACAGTAGTTGTTAATGTGCTATTTTATATTTGTTTTCATTTAACTTTTGTGGTTATTGTTTGCTGTTTTCTTAAAAGTTTACATAAAACATTTTCCTTTTAAAGCTTTTTAATTAGAGGTTTTGTACAGGTGAAGGTGAAGATACCGAGCCGTACTATGTTATTGCAACACCTAATGGAACCCAATTCTGGATCCCGAATGTGAGCCCACAGTTGTGCCTGTTGTTGATCAGACTTTTGAGACGTTCGAGGCAGTAGTAATCGCCATGTACAAGGAGTATGCGCAACAAGCTGGTTTTCAGTTAAGAAGGGGCAAACTAAGCAATGGTTGGGTACCCCGACACAAAGTACCTGCGTTGTTGCAAATACGGTAAACCTCAGGTTAATAAAACCTTTGACACTCATGACGAGTCTTCTGTTAAACCCCGTAAAACTTCATTCAGCCTTTCCAACTGCCAAGCCCACTTGTTAGTTTCAATCACTTGTGGTGGTTCGTGTTTTAAAGTTATTCGTTTCAATGAGGTTCATAATCATCAGCTTTGGGATAAAGATAAACTTGATCTTGCTAAGATTTCTCGTAAACTTTCTTTCTCGACAAAACAGTTTATTCATAGTATGAGTCTAAACCGTGTTGGCCCCGTGAAAGCTCATAGGTACTTAGTGTCTCTTAAAGGCGGTCACCATAATGTCAATGGTACTGCGGTTGATTTCAAGAATTTTAGTAGACAACTAAGGATTTTTATTGGCGAAAGGGATTCGTCATTGTTTCTTGATCGCTTGCGTGACCGGCTTGAAAATTTACCAGATTTTTTTTATGACTTTGTTGTGCGTGATGGTAAAATTACACTCTGTTTTCTGGGCGGATGAAATCTCGAAACTGAACTATAAGGCTTTCGGTGAAGTTTTAGCCTTTGATGCCACATACAACACAAACAAGTATGTTATTTTTCTTCCTGGCTTAACGTGTGTTACAACTTTTGGCAGTCAGTGTTTTTGACTTCTTAACATACATATCCTTATATAATGTTTCAGGTACAACATGGTGTTTGTTCCTTTCACTGGTGTGGACCACCATAAACAGTGTGTTACCTTTGGCGCAGGCTTGATAATTAACGAAACCATAGATTCGTATGTGTGGTTGCTTGAAAGCTTTTTAAAAGCTCATGGTTCACAGCCTCGTCTAGTGTTGACTGATCAAGACCCTGCAATGATGCAGGCTGTACCACAAGTGTTTACTGAGGCTCGCCATCGGCTATGTATGTGGCATATAATGAAAAAACTACCCACAAAGGTAATGTTTTGTATTATATTATTACCTCTATTTTAATCATAAATACACATGTATTCGGGTACTAATTTGTCACTTTTCTTTTTCTTTTGTTTCCTTTTATTTTTGTTAAAAATGCACCTAGGTTTCTGGAGCTGTTTTAGAGAACACTGAGTTTCGGTCTTGCATTCACAAACTGGTGTGGAACATTTTCATCAAACCGGCGACGTTTGAAGCTCGATGGCATGCGTTGATAGAGACATTTGCTCTTCAAGAAAATCAGTGGTTGAACGATATGTTTGCCATCAAGGATTATGGGTGCCGGCTTATTTTAGGGAGATTCCAATGTCTTGCTTGATGAAAACAACATCAAGAAGCGAGAGCTCCAACAGTGCGTTTAAAGTCAATTCAACCAGTGCAAACACACTTGTTCAGTTTATGTTGTGTTATGAATCGCGTCTAGATAGTCAGCGCTACCGTCAGCGGGTTGCTGAGTACAAACCTCATCGACAGTCTTTGTTCCATCTACTGAATTGCCAATTGAGCAGCATGCCTTTACTCTATACACCAATAATGTATTCAATGAAGTTAAGAAGGAGATAGTGAAGGGGAAGTTTGCCTGCTACGTATCAAATGTTGACGAACACGACGACATGCCTGCCGTAATCTCTGTCACACAACTTGACAAGCGTCGTGATGTCACCAATGTTTACCAGGTACCAATTTCAAATCCTGGTATAGTTTACTGTCCACTATGACTATATTGTTTGCTACATATGTTAACATATGCTGTTACATGTGTAACATGGATGAAGTTTACAGCTAAATAAACAATATTGTTTTGGTTCTGTTCCTTCTGTTTTCTTCCCCAGTCTAGCTTTTTTATTCTGTTAATCCAGTTTACACAGCAGCCCTAGTTACATATGTTAACTTTTTTATGGCTTGCACAGGTGCGGTTTGATAGCGAGGATGCAACGGCAGAATGTTCATGCAGATGTTTTACCCGTCTTGGCTACCTTTGCCGACATGTCTTTGCGGCTTACATGATTAAGAAAGTTGACCGCATCCCTCAACAATATGTTGCTGATAGATGGTGTCGTGATATTCTGCCAAAGAAAAGTCTTCTCCATTTGCAGCCGTTATGGTGTTGACACCCATCCAGGTTCTTTGCTTAGAAATGAGATTCTTGAACTCATAACTGAATGTGTCGATGTTGCTAGGACAGATGAAACCACGTTGGCCGACTTGGTTGAGCAGCTTAAATCCATCAAACTCAAATTGTTATCAAGGGAATCTATTACTGTTGGACCCGGAATCTAATGAAGCTGACGTGGAGGACATAATTGGCCAACCGGCTGATGTTGACATTGTGGTTGCCAATCCTGAGGTTGCACGCAACAAGGGTTGTGGGAAGAATCGCAGACTTTCTGGTCCTGGTGAGAAGGCCGTATCCAAGCGTCCCAAAATGCCCAAAGCGCCGCGTCTATGCAACAACTGCCACCAATATGTCACGGATCACGATGCAAGGAACTGTGAGAAGGTTGCCGCCATGAAGAAGGCAAAGGAGGAGGCCGCACGCGGTCGCAAAGCCTAGTGGACAGTTGGTACTATGGGGGGGAAGCATACATGATCTTTGCTTTTTTGAACCAGGTTATACACTGGTAACAATTTAAACCTGATGCTGTTAGTGTTTTGTTACGTGTGTAACATGGTTGTCATTTTCCAGCCTGCACCCCCCCAGCTACTTCTATGTCTTTTTTTAATGTTTATGGTTATGTATGACATTGTTCCACCCAGACATGCCGTTTTGTGTTTTATAATATAGCATGTAATGTGGTTTCTATGATAATGTTCTTGTGTTGCCTAGCTTAGAAATATAAAAGGAGATAAACAATTGTGCATACCATCTTGGAGTTGTGGTATGGTAGATTTATTAAATAAAGTGTTATATGGCAGTGTTATATAATATAAATATAATATGTGACAAGTACAAAGTACAAAAAGAAGAGAATATAATATTAACCTAACTTCTATCACCCCCTTCTATCACTATCACCCTTTTAAAAAGTGATTTGACATAAAGGTAAAATACACCACTAACCACACATTTAATTCTTACCAACTACCCACCTACCCATACTTAAATATACTATTTATATCCATCCCTATTTTACCTTCCACCCCTTACATGTCAACTTTGCCTAACAAATCTACAAATCAAATGGAGAGCCCTTCAAACACTCATGCAGCCAAACGTCGAAAGATTGAAGATGAAGACGAGGTAACGTCCAAAAAAACGGATGTGCAAGGCTTAATGCACATAGCGAAAGAAATAGGTGGATGGTGCTCCACATGGTCCTACTTCCATAGATAGTAAAGTATGTAAGGAAGGCGTAGACGACACCATGCTGGTAGATGATTCTAATAACAATGTGAGCTATAAACAGGATGCAGATATGGAGACTGATGGCGAAGGCTCAATCAGGACTGCATACTCGGTAACCAAAGAGGACCTAAAACCACCGGGTTGGGAATGTATAGGAGCTGAGTACAACCATGAGTTTTGTGGTTGTCCCTTGTGTCCAAATTCCCCAAATACTCTCGCTCGCTGGGCAAGCTACAATCCGTGGGAAGGTGAGGACAGTGAAGAGTCTGAGCTGAGCTTTGGAGCTCAGTATGGTAAGTTTTCGCCATGATAGTGGAGAAGAAGACAATGTTTTATTTTTGCTGTTTTAGTTTATGTGTTGTTTTCTATTTACTTTTTAGGGTCAAGTCAGTTTGATTTTGTGTTTCTTTTAACATAGGCACGTTATGGAAGTGCCCCTGTAACTGTTCGGCCCTCGAACTATATGTTATGTATGTAACCTAATCTTTAACTGTTTTTGTTAATCTTTTAACTGTGTGTTTTTTTAGTATCCTCAACACCATCTACAACCCTACTCAAAATAGGGGCCACATTTTTTACACATTAACATATGTAACATTCATATATTTTGTAGCTGGTACACAGTAAACACAAGCTAGTCAAACCGATTCAGCGTTCTTAAATTACGGACACACAACGTTGTATAAGTTAACATATGTTACAGTCATAGTTAGTATCACCAACTAAATATTATAATGTACTACAGACACATACACTGTTTGTCTGCCTAGGTGTACCATGACAAAAGACGTAGTACGGTACTAACAAAATAAACACCCCTACCACCTGCGGCACCATTCACCGCCCCGGTTACTTCCTAAGTGCTGCGGCAGCCTCCACTTGCCCCTTCTTTGTATTAACCGCTGAACGCAAAATATGTGCCGATACTTCGTCCGCAGTTTCTTTATCTCACCTTCCTTTGCGCGCCCATGTTTACTGAAACTGCAGTCAAAAGGCACATTAAGCCCCATGAACTTTCTCCATGTGCCTCATCAGGTATACACCACAATCTGTGCCATTGCCAGCCGTAGCCCATTCCACATCCAAATGTGTATCTCTGCCCACCAATCACAGCAGCCTTCGGATGATTTATGCTCTTTAGAAACTTCACAAACATGTGCTTCTGCAATAAATGTGTATGTTGTTAGAAATTCCACAGACTAACAAAACAAGAGGCAGCTCAAAAAACCACTTACGTATTTATACGCCGTATCTTTCTTGTGGAAATCAATGTGATCCTTGCATCTACGCCTTCCTCTCTTTTTGTCACTATCAATGAGCATTATGGCAATATTTTTCACTCGAATACCAACAAGTAGAAGTGAGCCCTTTCAAGTATAGGGAAAAGACGATATCAAAGCTCTTGAAGTCCTGCTTCTTCTCATAAGATGGCACCGCAGCGACCATAGCTGACGAAAACCTTGCCATCGGTGTATTCTCATCACAGTTGGCATCATTGAGCATCCATGGAAACTATCAAGTTTTTTTAACAACCACCATTAGATAGAACTATAAAACTTGAAAAAATGAACAATCATGAAAAATGAATACTCATGAAGCTAACATACACTGCCTTTGTGCTCACAAACAATCGAAGAGATGACCCTTCTGATTTCAACCTCTCCTCGTAGTTTAATACTTCAACCCAACAATCTACTATCGCATCTAACACTTGCATACCCGGCTTCAAAGATTTGAACATGATACGCGTTGCCTCCACATTAGATAAGCTCCTAAATAACACCTCACTATAAAACGAACAACAAAGACAATGTTAGAATGCTTTTTTTACATACTTTACAAACAACTATATGTAATGCACAGGTTAGTAATTCTGTTACTTGGCAAGTGCGTTATCTACTTCTTCTTGAGGTATTTCTACGTTCTCTACGCCTTTCCCACGTTCTATCTGTATAAACACAAACAGAATTGATATGTTACGCATGTTACAAAAGACAAACATTGTTGTTAAACATATTGATGAATAACGTTACCTATTCTGTTCGCCACCCTCCTTCTGGCATCACCACCACACAACATATTCAGCCGATCCTCATCCATGTAAACATACTTCCACATAGCATCGTCATCCTTTGTCACCCCCTCGGATAAATCGACCCCCCTTATATGAAAAGGTGACTTATGAACATAAGTCACATTCCTTTCGCGTAACGGGTTTCGCTTCTTTGCATCAATGTTTGCAATCATCTGTTGACGCACATCGCCAACGTCATGTGGTCATCATCAAATCCATATTGCCACCCAAATCATATTCATTGTATATATTCTTTTGCGCGTCATATGAACTAATAGGGGACACCATTGGATATACCGGTGTGGTATGGCTTTCTGAGGTACCAACTCCATCCGCATCTGTATATGGATAGGTGTTTCTTTTTATGCTAACACCGATGTATATGAAAGAGAGTATTAAATTACAATTAGTGGTGTGGACTTACCTATACTACTATCAGCATTCTCCTTTCCACGCCCCTTGCTTGCATCCAATCGTTGTTCCACAGACTTATCTACCACTCTGTAACACATGCAACACTGATATTAGTATGCATGTTTGTCCTTTGTATGTTTTAAAAACCAATCCTACCCCTACCTGGCTTAGCAGGCAAATCTTGATATTTGATTCTGCCTGAGGACCACCACTGGCAGACCCTGTAACATACGTCACAACCATTGTTAGATATAACTCGTATCTGTTTCTAGGTTTGAATCATCCTATCAGAAACTGGGGATGGTGTACCTGATTCAACTGGTAGCGCGGTCATACGGATCCCATTTTTGGAGAAGGAGGCACAAATTCTGTATCATACGTAACACTTTTATATACTTTGTTTAGAAACATAACTTAAACCTGATACAAAGCTGACCTGCTTCTTCTGGCTGTGTTAGGCCAAAGCTAAAACTTGGTGCATCATTCCCATCTGACTTTGTCATATATGGAAGGACCCAGGAGCATCCTGTAAACGTAAGTAAAAACCGATGTATTTAAATAAAAACAATTTATAGGAAACAGACTATTAGGGGTTACAATTAGCGGTGTGGACTTACCTATACTATCATCAACCTTCTCCTTTCCATGCGCGTTGCTTGCAGGCAATCCTTGCTCCACAGACTTATCTCCACACTCTGTAACACATGCAACAGTGACATTAGTATGCATGTTTACCATTTGTATGATTTAAAAACAACCCATTAAAACCCTACCTGGCTTACCAGGCAAGCCTTGCTCTACAGACTTATCTCTACACTCTGTAACACATGCAACATGAACATTTAGTAAGCATGTGTTACCATTTGTATGGTTTAAAAACAACCCATTAACCCCCTACCTGGATTATCAGTCAATCCTTGGTCCACAGTCTTATCTCCACACTCTGTAACACATGCAACAGGGAAATTTAGTATGTTTGTGTTTCCATTTGTATGGTTTAAAAACAAACCATTAAAACCCCTACCTGGCTTATCAGTAATCCTTGCTCCACATCTTATCTTCACACTCTGTAACACATGCAACAGGGAAAATTTAGTATGTTTGTGTTTTCCATTTGTATGGTTTAATAACCAACCCATTAACACCCTACCTGGCTTATCAGGTAATCCTTGCTCCACATACTTATCTCCACACTCTGTAACACATGCAACAGGGACATTTAGTATGCATGTTTTTTGCATTTGTATGGTTTAAAAACAAATCCATTACCCTACCTGGCTTCGCAGGCAAATCCTTGACATTTGATTCTGCCTGCGAATACCTCCCGCTGACCTGCTTGTTCTGGCGGTGTTAGGCCAAAGCTAAAACTAGGTGCATCATTCCCAGCCAATTTAGTCATACTTGGAAGTACCCAGGAGCATCCTGTAAACATAACTTAAAACCAATTACTTGACCATGCTGGCAAAGGTAGAAATATATTTCATTTGTTTTTAGCGTACCCGCGATTGGGGTCTTCGGCCTTGTCCGTTTGCGTTTCGGTAGGTGTTATTCCCACAATGCCTGTAAAACAACAAGTCCCTGGTTATCATTATCTATCTAACCAGTTGCATATTTTAACATGAAATTGACATTTACTATACCTGTTTTTGGTGCTTGTTCATCTTTCTTCCCCGTATCAACAATCTGACTTGGTGCATCCATGGTTTTGGGCACAGCCTCTGCGTTTGTCTGGGAGTCTGCTTCACATCATGTAACAACATAGGTAAATTTTACAATTATTCTATATGAATGCCTGTACTAACGGACTCTAAAATATCATACCTTGCTCATCAGTATTGTACGTTTATCCTCCTGCCTCTGCTGTCCCAATTCCGTCACATTCTGAAACTAAGTATAACATTACCACTACAATCTGATCATTTTCTGAGTATTTTTTACTACTGTCAAATACTGAAATGTCACAATCATACCTGTTTTGCCATCTTCCATTTGCACATCTACCGGTGTGGCCCGCAACAATAGTGTCATCTTGAATTTCTTCAACCGTCCCTTCTTCGTTTAGATCGCCACCTTAACATAATGTAACATACGTCACAACAAAAGAAAAAGCACACACTTAAATATTTTAAAACTTTGTTAAACAGACACCTGGCCTGTTGTTCTTGGTGGGCAACTCAACTTCCAGTCCTGCAACATATGTAACAAATATGAGAAACTTTTTTCCCTAATCTTTGTTGTATATGCTCTACAGCTTTTTATTAAAAACAATATCATGTATACTTAGTTGATCGTTTTCTGTTTCTACCACTGATTGTGTGCTCACTAATTCCTGTTCCTAGCATTTGGTGCCACATCGTCTAACTCATCGAAGCGAGTAAGGAAATATTATTAGTAAACAATACCCACATTCACTTGGGTTTCACCTGCGCGTATTTAACAGATTTAGACGGCTTGTGTTCTGATTACCTCTTTCTTGTGTCCCATCTTTTCCTGCTAAAATCTTCTCATGTGTTCCATCTCTTTCTGACACCTCTGCAAAGTCACTTGTTAAATTCTTTGCAAGATCATCATTTCCTGTTTAACACATGTTAATTACATAAGCATCTCCTGTTAACATATGTTAAGCAAATGTCCATTTTTAAAACCACTTTTTCTTACCAAGTCCTGATATACCACCAGGATTGTTCTTAGCACTGTCATGCAGAGTCTTCCTGTATTGGCTAAGAATTGGACTTTCAAACGCCCCTCCCTCGTCCGACTGCCCTGATTTTTTCTCGTTTTTGACCGTGTCAATGGCGACTTGTCCATTGGCGAATCACCCAAGCTCAAACAATCATCCTCCTCTACACAATATAAAAGACGAATGCTCAACTAATTTCCTAGTTTATAAAATATTTTAGAGGTCATAAACAAGTGACTTACCTACTGCAATGCTTTTCCCTTTACTTATTTCTTCTAACACATTGCCGATTTGTGCATCAGCTGTTACACGCTCAACAGATGCTTCCACATTCATCTTCACCATTTCGTTAATAAAAGCATTGTACCTTGACTTCACTGCAACAACATCTTCTCTAGCTGGATAATCCTTACATAACTTACTGATTGCAATTTCTGCCCTTCTTTTGCTTCTAATCATCACATCGACCAAATCCGTTACAGCTGATACCCTTTCCTGTTTATAATAGGATGATTAGCATACAATCCAATGTTGTTCATCAATTATCCGTTTATAATACATTAAATGTTACCAACCTGGACGCTTGGTTGATCTAACCCGACCTTCACATCGTCGTATGAATACAACGCTTTTAGCCTTCCCAGTCCAAACCCCCCTCCTTTTATTTCAATTTTTTCTCGGTCTCTTAACCTTTGGAATGTCCAGAAACTCATAGGATCCATTGAAGTATCAACATCAAGCCCTTTGCATTTAAAACTATCCACGTATAAAAGCTACAAATATAAAATCGCTTACGTAGTTAGTAACAAGTAAAAACAATAGTGTCATTAACAGGCAACTAATTAAAATTTAACATGCTTAAATTGCAACATACCGTTAAAACGTAAGTGGCCCGGTAAAAGGTGGATCCAAACTGTCTCGTCTCCAACCATTCTTACAACTCTTTAGTACCTCAACTACTAACTCACACCAGTCCATACCAGCAAAATCCAAGTCATCTGTAATATACTCGAGTATGTTATCCTTCAGACTGCCTTGTTTGTGACAGTCAATCATGATAGTATAGAAGCACATTATAAAATCCATACGGAAATCACAATCGTCCTCCCCATTTGACCTTTTTTCAATCATGTCCACCATTTGCTTCGCAGATATAAATCGGCTTGGCGGGTACCTCTCTCTCCATTTGGCTACGCCTTCATCATGCGCTTCCCTACGTTCTAATGCGTTGAAAGACACACCTCCAATCGGTATGCCCAGGACCTTGTGCACGAGCTCAGCATCAATGCAAAGTGTCCCGGATGGCACAGTCAACTCTAAAGTTTCCTGGTTGAAGTTATCTACAACATAATGCCCTAATTTCGCAGGTATCCCATCCATATTAAGATTTAGCAACCTGCCCAACCCCATATCCTTCACTGCTAAACGTTGTTCTTCACTTAGTATCTTTATGCATCTTGTTAACTGTGCTGGTGTTGATCTCGTACGTATCCCCAGCCACTCATTCAACTTCGACCTTTTTCGTTTCCTACGAGGCTCGAGGTCGCGGTCATCATTCCATGTGTTGTCTACCCTCTCCCGTTTTTTTGTCTTCACTGCCTTCTCTTTTTTCCCCTTGTCTATTTTTGCTGAAACTTCTAATGCTCGTGTTTTTGCTCTTGTTATCCTAACTGATGCAGATGAACACAGATCATACACAGGGATTGCCTGTTTACCTGTTACACATGTAACAACTATCAGTTCAAACTAACTTTCCCCACGATATTAGTGTAAATAACTATTTATTTGTTGTATCATCGCACCTTTTTTATTTCGTTTCTCAACTTCACCAACTGCTATATCTTGGTCTGCTTTTACATAACATACAAACACACAATGTAACCAATTCAATGTTAACACCTGATTTTACACATATAACACCAAAACAATTTGCAAAAGCACAAAACACCTAACCTTTGGTTTTTGCCAATTGACGACGACGTCGGTTACAAAAAAAGGACAACTTCTCCTTCTGTGGTTTCACACTTTCATCATCATCTTCAGACTCCGCACCACTTGACACTCCTGAATAATCCTTATCTGAACCTTCATTCAATGATGGTCCTGCATCGTCATTATATGAACGCTGCACATTCGACGCCACTGGATCATCATTATGAGCCGAAGGTTTGGCAATTCCTTTACGCATCCTCTTTAGGTTGATAAGTGCGTATCCGAGTCATACTCTACATATTTAAAAAAATGGCACTTTAACTAAATTTTCAGGAACCTAAAATTACATTGGTAAGATTAAAAAAGAAATTATTTTCATCACTATCCTACCTAGATGACGTTTTACATCTTTAAATTCAGTAGCTGATACTCCAATTCCCTTACCATGCCTGGTTCTTGTTGTGTCCTCAGACAAAACCACCAATTTTCTTTTCTCCTGTCTCAAAACATCATTTTATAAATTACAATCTACTTTTCCAGTAAATAAAATATAAATTATAACAAAGATAATTAACAAACTCGTCCAATTCCCCATTTTTTGTCTGTTTTACACCATCATACACCATCAATCTACTTATCCACTAAATAAAATATAAATGACAACAACGGTTCTTAGATGCTCATTCACGTTGTGCCATATACGAGAAACCCTAATTTATACAGTAAAGAGATAGAAAACAACGAAGCAAGTACCTTTTAGATGATTTCTTCGAGGCCAATCGTCGGCTAAACTTAGATAACGACCACATGAATGATTTCATCGTTACGGAAGCAAAATCACTACAGCTCTCGACGTTTCTGGAACAAGAAACTAGGTTGATGCTTCAAATGGAGAGAAATCAGGGGATGAAAATTTGAATTTTGAGAGACTGTTTACGAGTATGAGAGAGGGAAAGAAGTTATATGATGGAGAGAGAGAGTGAAGTGACTGATATGGCAGAGCCATGCAGTTACCAACCTTTCCAATTGTCAAATTACCCATATGCCCTTTTTTGTACTTCTCACCATTAAAATATAGAGGATTTAATCTTAACCATTGATCTAGATTGATCAATGGTTGAGATAGGGTTTAATGGGTTTCTTCAATTTAGGTGGGTTTTTATTTAAACCTTCCCCTATATATATATATATATATATATATATATATATATATATATATATATATATATATATCACTTCTCGGTTTTGACCCATTAGAAACCACTTAGTTCGGTTTTAACTGTTTGGCCCGTTAAGGCCTTAGGTTTTACACAACGTTATTTAACCGTTCAAAAAGGATAACAATCATATTGTCAACCTGTTGAACACTTGTTAAACTAATCAACACTATCTGATTCATTTATTATGACTCGGTTTATGGATATAGCCTTTAGTGAATCTTTAGAATTCCCAAAATACCCTTAGAGGTCTATGTTCCGTTTTAGTCACCCGTGGGCGACAACATTTGGTCATCACCATTATTTTAGACTCGTTAACATGTTTGGAAACTCCTAAGCCCTTAAGAACTTAGTATATTACCAATTTCATAAATTCTCTACTATTAAATCACTTCTAAGCGCATTATAGCGCATTAGACATTTTATGAACAAGACTCACCGATTTGACACCCACACTTCATGTGGGTGGTTTCATCCACATGTCTACTCGCATATGGCCATATCTTATACTATAGACTTACCCGGTAGTGTTGACCCATTTCCATACCTCTCGAATCTTCCTCAAGGATCCTTGGCATCACATGCCATTCCATTCCAATTTATCAATCTGTGCAAAAACTCATTACCCTATTAACATTCTGGGATTCAAAGGGTGTCACACCACCAATTGGCCCGTCTAGCCCTTTTAACTATAAATGCTTAGCATAGAAGCATTAAGTACCGAGTTCAATTGATGCTCACAACATCATTTGACACGTTTAACTATTTATTCACAAAATCCTCCATTCTTTGGTCACATTCATGTGTTTTAATGAACATAACATTTTTAACTTATTTGTCCCTTTTACAAGAGTGTGCCATTATCTAGTTAGGCGTCCCAGACGGACTTAACCATTTTTCATAATTAGGCGATTCTAGCCCTTTTACAAGTTAGTATCCCACATTCCATAATCCGTTTTAGTGATTAAACCCACATACTTTACAAACGATACAAACTGCATGATTTTCAAATGTTTACAACATCATTTAGTTTCTAAGAGACTTATTTAGGATAAGTCACTTACCTTGGCCCAATTTATGCATTCCATGATCTATTGCTTGTTGGTTTCCTCCCATCCAAGCTCCCACCTAGCTTGACAAGATCAAACCTTCACAATACTCACAAGATCGGTCATGTTAGCCATTTCATCAAACGACTACCATACCTCGCGAGTTTATAAATGCTGACATATTCACAACTTCCATTTGGGTTAGTTGACTTTTAAAAATCAAACTACCCATTATATGTTTATATGCACTAACATAGGCATTAGTTAACATCATTTTATGCGATTACTTTATTGCCACATAGATCAATCATCTCATGTGTAATTCTCATACTAACATCATTCATTCACATCATTTACAGATAACAACTTAGCTTATGATGTTCCTTCATACAATTTCATTCATAAGCCTTAACTAGGCATTTCATCAAACACTTAGTAGGCATCATTCATAACATCAAAAGTTTGTAGTTAGAACATACCATGAGTTCATCAATTTCACATAATTCATTATTCCATAAGAAAGGTAGCATTTAGCCTGTCTTATAGCCATTCAATCATACAATTTCATCATCAAATCACTATCTTAATGTGGTATTCCACCAAAAGGCCATAACCCATATTTTTCACATAATCATCTTTCACTTTTTATAATAATCATCTCTATGAATTATTATTCCTAACCAAATTAAGCATTATTGAGGTTCCCTAAGGCTAGAGGAACCACTATTAATCATTAACTCCATGATTTTGCCAAAACCCCCAAATTCAACATTATCATAATCTTAGAAAACCCCATAAAATGGAAAACCAAGGTTACCTCTTGGTTTGTTGAAGCTAGATGATTAATAATCCTTCAACATGCACGAAATTAGGGCTCCCATGGCTTGGATTTGAGCATGACTTTAGTGTTTAGGGTTTGTATGTGTTGAAGCTTGAAGCTCCTGTGAAATTTTTGACCAACACACATTGTGTGTGTGTGTTTATCTTTTAACTCTAATATTAACACCCAAGTTTTGCCCATTTTACACCTTTCACCCCTCCATGATCTAATAACACCAAACACACTTAATTTGGTTAAGTGTTAGTGGGTTATTTGTCCTCTTTTAACTAACTTCACTAACGTAGTTATATTTCTTCTAGAAATACAACCCTTATTTTTACCGTATAATCCTCTTTTATTATTTGCTAATAACCATAATGGTGTTATTTGTCGAATTGGATATTTGGGGCGTTACATTTCTCTACTTGTAGAATGAAGAATTTGATAATATCATCTGCCTCATCCTTGGAAAATAAGAAGAAGACCCATGTGAATCTTGAGTAGTCATCAATGATGACCAAGCAGTATTTCTTCTTACCAATGCTCATGATTTTGATTGGCCCAAATAAGCCCATATGGAGTAGTTGAAGATATGTAGTTGTTTTTGATTCTTCAATAGACTTTTATAAGGACTTATGTTGTTATCCCTTAAGACAGGAAACACAGTGTTCCTTACACTGGTATTCCTTCAAGGTTAAACCTCTGACCAAGCCCATTTTAGTGACTTTGTTTATGGTTTTAAAGTTCACATGGCCAAGTCTCATGTGCCAAAGATATGTTTCAGAAGTTGATGCCTTTGAGAAGAAACATGCAGTGTTGTTCAATACTTTATCCTTTTCAATGTCCACTGTATAGACCTTGCCACATCTTTGGGCAATCAACAAAGTATGATCTTCTATTACCTTCTATATGAACTTTTGGCCTTCTGGTGATATAATCTTGCAAGAAGTTTTGGTGAAAAAGAAGAATATCCTTTATCACACATTTGAGAGACATTCAGCAAGTTGTATTCCAAGTTTTCAACCAGATTGACCTTATCAAACTGCACTTTACCAGAGGATACATTGCCATATCCTAGCACATATCCCTTGGCATTGTTCCCAAAGGACATATATCCTTCTCTTTGACTTATGAAATTGTTGATTAGGTACCGACATCCTGTCATGTGCATTGAGCCTCCACTATCAATGTACCAAATGCTGTTTAGACCTCTGGAGACCCTCTGCACAAAGAGTAAATTAGTTAGTTTTAGGAACCCAAGCCATTTTGGCTTTGGGTTTACTCTTGAGAACTGGATGAGTAACAGTTTGTTTTGGTCCATTTTTAGAAATCCATGTCTTTTTGGCAATGGATTTGATTTTGAGAGCAATGGTGGAACCCTGTTGATGTTCACCATCAACTTTGGTCATCAGATGTTTGACCATGTTTATTAAATCTTTAACCTCAGCAGTTTGTGAAACTACTGATAGTTTGGGTCTAACTTCTGAAAAAGAATTTTGAGAAAAAGGATGTGGTTGAGATTTAGTCTTTTTTCTAAGGAAAGGTTTTACTTGGTTGTTGTTTGTTGGGATAGAAAGTGTTTTCCAAATCTTATTTGATTTGTTTTCCCACAACCGGTTGTAAAATTTTCTTGTTCACCTGATTTCCTTTCCTATATCTGCAAAATTCTTTTTTGTGGTTAAACAGACCACAAACTTCACATTCTTTTGTCTTTCCTTTCTTTTTAAATTCATCATGAGTTGTGGAAGGCAAATTACTGACAGTTTCATTATTTTGATTTAGGTCATCAGCAGTTTTCAGGTTCTCAACTCCTGATGTAGATGAAACTACTAATGACTTAATGTCAGCAGTTTTAACTTCTGTAGAACTTTCACTTGCATTTTTGAGAAAGTTCTGATGAAAAGATGTGCATTCTTTTATTTCAGAAATTTGACTATGAACTATTTTACTCCCATCATCATCAGTTTTAGGAGTAAAATCAGTTGGTGATTCTGTGTGATTATACCCTATGCCAAACTTAACATTTGATACAGTTTGTTTGTTAAGCAGCATTTGGTAACCTCTACATGACTCAACCCAATTTTCACAATCATTCTTGGTGTCAGCAAGCTCTTTTCTGACATTACCTAGGTTTTCTATCATGCTTTTTGTTTGTGCTTGGGTTTCAATAGCATTATTTGTTAAATTAGAAATTTCTTTTATCTTTGATGCAAGTTTTCTTTCTAAATCACATTTCATTTAAGTGTATTTTCTTTTTTAGTCATTGGCTTTGCCTTGTAGATGCACATTGGTTTCTGTTATTAAAGCAAAAGATTCTTTGCATGATTTTGAGCAAAGCTTTAAAAGTCTTTTGATAGCTGGGATAAGGCAGAATTAGAGGGAGCATCCATCAAAAGCCATTTAGGAAAAATTCTTTTTGCCATTATGAGGTTCTCCTCAGTTGATGTCAAAGACTTTGTTGTCTGCATCTGGACTGCATTCAGATGTGTCATTGGGAAGACTGCTCCAGTCAACATACCTTGAAGTGAACAAACTTTGTTGAGAGGGTTGTTGATGTTGTGGAGGTTGAACAACAGGAGTGGAAGGCATCTGTTGTTGGCCCTGTTGTTGAGCAGGCATCTGTACATATTGTATTTGAGGCACAGTGAAGCTTGTGGCTGTACAAAATGTGCTCTTCCCTGTGTTCCTAAATTCCTATTGTAACTGGAGTTTGATTGATTTCCAAACTGTGGTTGGTTATAGCTAGAGCTTCTACACTCTCTAGCAAAGTGTCCTAACTTCTGACACTTATGACATCTCAGTTTTGATTTGTCAAAATCAACTTTTGTTGAATACTACAAAAAAATTGCCATTTAGTGGCACACACTTTTAATGGCATTTAGCGTTTTGTGACGCTAATAAGGTTTTTAATGACACTTTTTGTATGCCATACTTGCTTAACACGTACTTTTAGTGACATTTAATTGTCATGCCACTAATTTTGATTTTTAGTGACACTTTAAGTGTGCCATAATTGTTGATACACACTTTAGTGGCATTTAATTTTGTGACACTAATATAATTTTTTAGTTGGTACCACTAGGATATCAATTCTTGACACAACCCGAACCCAACACAAAAAAAAAGAATAGCCTTGGGTTAACAAACATGCCCCAATTAAAAAATGAATCGGATTCAAGTTGACTCATGTTAAAAACAGGTGGGGTTCGGATTCACCCAAAAATCCGCTACCCGTCAACCCATCAACTCAACATGATTAACACCCTAGGTACCATTTCTAGTGTTATACCATTCCAAACTCAGCCTAAAACCTTTTTTCCCTCCACTATTTTCACTTTAAAGTTTCATTCCCTCTAAGAATTTCGTTAGCGCTTAAATCTTACCAAAGTATTCCCTCCAAAAATATTGTTAGAAATCCACATTTCAATTCTAGGTTTTTTATATATCACACTTTCTGATGAACAAATATAGTTTCCCCCTTTTTTCTTTGGCGCCCTAAATCCATTCTACTCACACTTTTAATTCAATCGGACAAACAATCAATCGAATAATCAAGGGAGGGCTTCTGGTGACAATCTACCGTCGATTATTCACCCATGCTGTTGGCTCACGAGTACTCAAAGAATCTGGTCAGTTCTTCATCGAATTTTTATGTAGTGTTAGGTAGTATATTTTTTGATTTGGTTGTTTGATCAGGTGTTCAAAGAAAATAAAAGAAAAGAAAAGGAAACAAAGGCCAATAGTTGATTGGGTGTTCGATTCAGTACCTGTTCTTCGTTCATTGGTTCGTAAGTTTGTTTTTAATTACATTAGCTTTGCTTAAATTTCTCAATTTTGTTTGAGGAATTTATTTTTTTGGATTATGAATAGGTAGAATCTCTGTTATCTTGGAGGAGAGGAAAACACTAGCGGCTTGGCAATAGAAATATGACTTAAAGCGCTTAAAGAAAATCAAGCTCTAATTTTGATAGGTGAGGCTGTAAAGGTAAAACCACTCAAGTTAGTTTATTGCTTCGATTGTAATTCTAGCTTTATCGTGATTGTGGCTTCAATCAGGGATCTTTATTTTAAATTTTGGATGTGAGTTTGCTTCAATTGTAATTCTAGCTTTATCGTGATTATGCTCTTCTCTATTCACTTAGTTTAACTGTTTGGTTTCCTTGATTTTAGCGGCCATCAGATTTCATTTGGTTGTTTCATGCTTTTGTTAAGTTGCATGTGATTGTTTTAGTTTACTTGATTGTCATAGGCCGTGTTCAATAATTGAATTGATTAGTTTGTATCTAAGTTGGTATTGATTGAGGATGTCACTTATTTGGTGTTGGAAGGGTAACCGTTGGATGTTAACGGTGGGCTTATGAAGCCCATCAAATGTTTGTGAAAAATGTCAGTATCAAAAATGTTTGAGTTGTTTAATATCTGAACTTAATGGTTTATGTGTAGAAGAATAGGCAGATGACAATATGTATTTTGGATAGAATATTAGTCGTATTCCTGTGACAAACGTGTTTGGTACCCCTCGTTGAACGCCCTATGGCTTGAAGCCTTGAACCAAAATATTTAAATAAATTATCCTTTATATTCAAACAAAGCAAAGTTATTTTACCTACACCAGCATGCAAACAGAAAAATGCATTTTAGTTCAATCTTTACCAATATATAGAAACTTCTACCCCATTGGGGTTTGTGCCTTTAAAAAGTGTAACATGCCATCAACATATTGTGGAAACCAAAGGTGAGTTCTTGCTTAGTTACACTATTACACCATAATGTGAACATGCTGAGAGTAGAGGGCATTATACCATAATGTGAACATGCTGAGAGTAGAGGGTATTATAAAAGGTTACAATTTGTTAATTCATGTCACTTGTAGAAATGCTCTTTGTACATAGGGACTAATGTGGTACAGGTACTGCATCTTTTCCTAATAGGCCGGATATGAAATTAATGGCTACATACAATTCTTTGGGGATAGACGAAGCCCGCTCTCGTAAAGAGTTTAAAAGGCTAAAGAGCAACTGAGCAAGTACCAAAACTGAAGGTAAACCCGTGCAAAAAACATTATGTTTTTTTATATCTAATCTTCAGATCCTTTGCTTCATGGATTATATAATATGTGCTAATTTTAGAAAAAACTTTCAAAAATTGTAAGAGAGCTAAAAAATGGAAGAAACTAAAAACTGAAAGACAATGAAGTCCTAAGAGCTTTAAAAGTCTCAAAGAAGAACACAAAATAATAAATCATCCAACTGTACTAAATGGAGGGGATGCCACTCTTAATGAAACATATACACCAAAAGATACAATTAAGGAACCTAATATTCATACCGAAAAACAAAGAGCTTTAAGAGTGTCAAAATATTAATTAGAGTAATAATAAAGTTGTTAGTTCTTAGATTATAATTGACCATGATGCACCAAAGGTTTCAATTTCACCTAAATTCTCATCAAATGATCCAGTACCTCAGCATGCACTGATGCCTCAAAGTGAAGTTCATGGGGAACAATATACTTTCACATCAAGATACCAAGGCTAGTCAGCTGCTTACGTGTATGTTGCGTGAAACTATAGTGGACAAATGGGTGGGTTAGGTGAGTCGGGTAACAAGTCAAAAGGGTACTTTTTTTGGTTGGGTTGGGTAACGGGTCAAATGGGTTAGTGTCAACACAAAATTTTCTTTTCACCGGCTGAATCGGGTTGGGTTTCTTATAGATATCAATTATCATGGTTATTACAATTATATCATTATCATACCATTATACTTTTTGTAACTTTCAACGAATTGATTTACAAAATATCTTACTTTGCACTTTTTTACCATTGTATTACTAACAAGTAGATGAAACAATTAGATCAAAAGGTTTGCTGCACGGTGTGAATTATAATCTGGATGATACGAAGTGTATCTGCTATACATCAAAATTGGTAAGTAATACCACTTGAAAAATCAAAAGATATAGTATATAATCTGTTCTTCATTTCGAATTTAGGCATGGATTGTTACTTAAAACCAGGTGTATAAATGTCACTTGAACCAGTAATTCAACCTTGCAGCACACCACAAACAGCAACAAACTGCGCACAGACTTGAACCAGGGAAATAAAAGTCACTTGAACCAACAATCCAACTGCGCAACAGACTTGAACCAGGGGTATAAATGTCACTTGAACCGAGCAGCAGACTTGACGTGGGGCTTGCAGTTGAACCAGCAGACTTGAAGCAAGGGTATAAATGTCACATGAACCAGCAATCCAACCGCGCAGCAGACCACGGACAGCAACAAATGACCTACAGTTCAAGCTCTCTTCAATTACAGAAGGTGAGTCCGAAAATTTTACTTCATTGATCGGTTGAAAATTTTAATCGTGTTCTTTGTATTCCTCAGTTACTCTTTTATTTGCAATCTAAAGTTGGTTGCATTTGCCTGGAATTGGGTGGATTTAGGTTTCGAAAAATGATTGTAGCTATTTGAGTGTTTTGGTGTTTGCTTTCAGCTTGATAATTTTACATGTTTTCGACGTGTTTACGCTTGCTAAATTTAAGTTGTTTCTTAGATTACGGTTTTGAGTTTAGGCATGGGTGTTGCTGTTTTGATATATTTCTGTTGACTTTGAAATAGCGTTTGGCTTAGGGCAGATTGTCAATTTGAATGTGACAAGCTGCTATGTATTCTTCGTATTGTGGTCATTTGTCAAAGACATAAATTGTTACTTACTTGGAACTCATTTGAAGAACTGAGTGGCGTATTGGTTACAAATGGTTGCTTACTTGAAAATTCAGACAAAAAGATTGCCATAGATCCCGTGTATTATGTGTTAGCTTTTTTTTTTTCTTAAAATCTATATTATTCCAACATCATTTGCAGCTCAAAATACTAATGGTGTTTAATTTGCAGGTACAACCTAGAAAATGCATGGCATGTTCTTGGTGAAAAAACTTTCTACTGTGTGTTTTCAACAAAGTTTGCCTCAGAGGTTACCATGGCAATGACACACTCAAGGTTTCTTAGATCTACCCATAACGTGTTCGACTGAATGCCTCAATGACTATGAGTTCATTATACTAACTGATCTAAAATTATGTTGATTTCAGCTTAGTAACTACAACTCTGTTGATGGTGTTCTTTATTGCAGCCCACACTTTTATTAATTTTCCAAGAAAACTAGCAACTTAGACACGGGCTTTTAAGGTAAAACCACTATTACATTTATAAGTTTATCCGAGTTACCGACTCAATTAATCATTGGTCCTTAACCTTTATTTTGCTATGGTGGTTGCAGATCATTATAGCAGCCAATCCTCGGCTTTTTTAACACTTTGTGATGTCACATGTGGAGTTATCTTACTTATGGATCATGGACTATTCAGGATGACATGTGTGGGCTGCATTCAAAGGTACGTAGTTGGGTATGTAATGCGAAGGCGCACACTTACATTTGTAATGGACATTTAAAAAGGTCAATATTGTTTTGCGTTACAACTTAACCGTCTAATTTCCATGCCTGTGTCGTACAACGGTCATAACCATCCCCGCTGCGAAGCGTGGGTGCATTTGCTAGTTGTAATCATTTATCAAAGTAGTGAATATAAATTAGTTCATTAATCATGTTGTAACATCTGAGTTAACCATCTAAACCATATTGTTTACAGGTCGAGGAAGTTATACAAGAACTTGTACAGTTACATCTTGAAAATTCTTCATGCAAGAGTCTGATGCTTATTTACATAGTTGATGACATGGTATATCATGAGAAGCTTTGGAGCCAAGTTTTATGATAGTGAAATTCTCACCAAAAGAAAGTTAAGACTAGTGTAAACATTTGGAATGTTACTTATTATGCAATGTTTTGCTAATGTTTGACATATGTTTCAGATCGAACTTATTATTGAAGTTATAATATTAGGATGTCTACATTTACAATTTTATCAAACTCTTATTTTATTCTGTAAATGTGATTTTGTGACAAAATTATATGGCACTAAAAATAGTACATAATTTACACTAGAAGTTTTACTTATACAAAATTTGTGCCACTAAAACTAATATGGATATGTAACTAGGATTACTTATTGTGGCAAATAAAAGTGCCACTAAAAGCCTAAAACTTTGTGCGGCACATTGAAAAAGTGTCACTAAAAGGCTTTTGTGTTAGCACTTCTAGTGACACTTATTTTGTTTGCCGCCCATTTCTACATTGGTCTTTAGTGGCACTTTTTTGTTATTTTGTGGCATTTTTTGTATGTCACTAGATGACAATTTTTTTGTAGTTATTGTCCAGTCCTGGAAATTTTCTACCTGACCTTTTGTAAGATTTATTCGTTTTTATACTTAACATGGCCAGTTGGTGTAGGTCCATTTCTTCTAAGTCATCACTACTGAAATTTTTTAGGTCATCCATTATAAAACAACATGTTATCAGTAGTTTGACTGTTTTCTTCATTGTCATAAGCTGTATATGATCTTTCTGATGAGATCCCTACAATTATGTCCATGTGATCAAAAGTTCCAAAATCATTAGAACAAGATGGTGAGTCTTGTCTGAATAGTGCTATACTACCAGGAATATAGTCATTAGTAGTTAATCTGGAATTTTGTAACGTTTTCTTTTGATTAATTTCTCTCTCAAAAGTGAGTAATCTCCCATGTAATTTTGTGAGTGAAAGGGAGTCAAATCTGGTCCTGATATGAGAACTATAGAGTAAGTTTCCTATTTATCAAGTAAAGACCTTAAAAATCTATGCAACATAGATGAGTTTGTATAGGTCTGACCATTTAACTTTAACTCAGATATTAATGAAGAAAATCTTTCAAATTGTTGTGTCAAAGATTCTCCATTAACATGAGTAAATGTTTCATATTGTTGAGCCAAAATTTATCTTGTGTTGGCAATCACCTCATCAGTTTCTCCAAACTGTTCTTTGAGGCAATCCCACAGCTTTTTGGCACTCTCACAATGTAAGAGCCCAACATATATTTCTTTTGGGAGAGCCATTGCCAACATTGAGAATGCCTTAGTATCTTGCTCAAGTTTTTGGAAACCTTCATCAGTGTAGTCTTTTGGCCTTTCTACTTTAGTTTCTGGATCTGTTATTACTGGTTTATGGGGTCCATACATGACAGACCTCCAACAGCCAGTGTTTGTCTGTGACAAAGTATGTGCCAACCTTCTTTGCCAGATACTGTATTCATTTCTGACCAGCATTGGAGGTTTATTGGCAGATCCAGTATTATGAGGATCCATTTTTAAGAAGATTGATTTGTCAATAATTTCTTAAAGTGATGGATGATTTGAAAAAGTGAACTTTTATCCTTTATTGAATATCAATAAGAGCCTGTGTCTGATTCTCAATTTGTTAGATTGATATTTGATCAGATGACCAGTGCTCTGATACCAATTGTTGGATCAGTTTCTGTTTAACAGTTTCTTATCAAGAACACTTGTTTAAGATTTATCAAAGTAAAAGCACAGCGGAATAAGTATAAGTGTTCTATGTTAAAGTTTCACTTTTAACAGGAGTTATTACTCCCCCTCAGTTAATGAACTAAAGCAGTTAATGAGAGAATCAAACAGTTAAAGAATGTAATAGTAGCAAATGATTTAAATGATTCTCAATATACTAGAAAAGGTTAACTACACAAGATGTCTAAAATAGAAGGGATGAACCCATCTATTTATAGACTGAACAATACGTACAAGTGAAGTATTCAAAAGATTATAATAATACTACAACAGGCTGTAGTATTGGAACTTGTACAAAAAGCTATTAAAAACTAATATAATACTAAAATACTGAAGTTAAGGGCGGTGGGAAGCTTATATCAGAACTGCTGATGAGTGACAAACCTTTGATGAGTATTTCTTTAGAAGTTTGATCTTCAGTAGTTGTTCTTCAGATGTTTGTCTGGTTTATCTTCAGAACTTTACTCTTCGACACTTGTATCAGCTTCTTCAGTACTTTGTTTTCTTCTTCTTCAGTAGATTCTATACTTAGCAAAATATGCATAGAGGATATCAGACTAAGGTTCATATGGCTTGTCAATCCTCTTTGACCTAATAATTAATCATGTATAGGCAAGTCACTAGTTATGTTCAAAGCAGTAAATATGAGTTCTATTTTGAACCCGAGCATAATAGGTTAATGGAGTTATACATTGTTTTAGGTTAGGTATCAATATTAGCATGTTAGAGTTGTACATTTTTTTAGTCTTTAGGATAGGTGTTAATAATAGAGTTCTACATTGTTTTAGATTAGGTGTTAGCATTGGAGTTGTACATTGTTTTAGGTTAGGTTAGGTATTTAATATTAGAGTTATACACTGTTTTAGGTTAGATGTTATGTCACACCCCGCCAAGGCTGAAACACAGGGATGCGATTCGAAAGGTTTTCAAGCACAAGGTTCGAGCAACACACAAGATCTAATTTAAATAGATACCATCGAAGGATGGATAATGTCAAAAATTATTAAATAACACAACATTGTCTAGAGATAAGTAATTGTCTGAAAAAACACATGACTTTAAACACCAACTTAATGTATGACTGACACACCCGAATCCATGATGGTACCACCCAGTGTAAGCTCAAACCTAACCCTCAAGTCCCCGCACAGCATGATTAGTTACTTGAAAAACATGCACAAGAGATTTGTCAAAAATTATGTCGATGAGTTCACTGGTTTTAATGTACTATGTAAAGTGCTCGTGTAATTAGTGTATGACCAAGCATAGGCTAGCTAAGTGAATGATTACTGTGCAAACCATGAGTCCCATAACCAAATCTCTTGACTTTTGTGCCTCTCGTATTGTACAATATAGACCACGTATGTATAGTAGAATACTAGCACTCTTTTGTATGTACCGGTTAGAGCAACTAACCAAGAGTGGGGGTGTCAACCCAATAGATCTATTAAAGTGTTCCATGGCTTTCGATAGCTAATGGTTACAGTGTATATGTAATTACGAGGACTATTGAGATCTCATGAACCGAATGTCACATGTTCCATGTAACACCCCGGTTTGAAACTCGAACGTTTTCGTGCCTAAAGCTTGTATAACAAATGCTCGAATAATACTAAAAATTAGAAATATAGAATTATAAAACCGAAAATGAGAGCGTTATATATTTCTTTTGACAAATTATTATTCACGAGCATACGATGCGGTACCAAACCGATATCTGATAACGAACCCGCCCGATGATCTTGGTGAGTCATTGGGGAGGACACATGTCCTCACCATGTGTTGACAACACCCTTGTAATACCAATTGCTCGCCTTTTTTAAACCACCAGACGTGTCCCCAACTCACCATTTGAAAAACCATACATACCTTATTAATTCCTCTATGTTGTCCCCATTTCATATACACACACATATGTATACTGTAGAGATAGAATAGCAGACTTATAAGAAGAGACAGAGAGAACCGGGAAGGGAATAAAGACGGCGGTGGAGAACCACCACCACCACCTGTAGTGGCGAAGACCTATAACCTCAGAGAGAGAGAGAGAGAGAGAGAGAGAGAATCGATAATAGATAGAGAAGGGTGCTGGCCTTGGCCTTCGGGCCGGCTAGTCGGTCTGCATGGAGGATGGAGGAGGATGATGGTGGTGGTAGAAATATCACTGGTCATGATGGGTTTGTGTTGGGTTTAGTTGAGACCACAGTTACTAGAACAAAGACTTTTGGTAGTTTATGTGATGTTTTGTTAGTCAAGGGACTGAAATTGTAATTGATCAATAGTTTCTAGGGTTTTATGCTGGGCTGCGTATTTAATGTAAGGGCCCTGCATACTTGTGTTAAGTACGCAGGCCCATTAGTCAGGCCTATATATAGCAGCTTATATGCAGCTTATTATCTAGGGTTTTGGTGGTCTAGATTGCACAAGATAGATAGTGGTGCGTATTTGTTCTTTCCAAGGTGTATTAACTGTCTGATCTTTAATGGAAATCTGATTTTGTTCATTCTTGTGTGTCGGTTCTTCATTGTTTATCTTGTATCTTCGGTTTTACAAAGATTCATCGCTCAAAACACTAATCAATAGGTGTTTCTGAGTGATAACAATCATTTGCACTAACAGATCTAGAATTTCGGGGACTTACAATTGGTATAAGAGCCTTCGTTGCTCTTGATTGTATGTTTAGATACCAAAACCCTCATCTAGTTGGTTTCTTGAAGTTTTATAAACATTCTTCTATGGTTTTATCAAAAAAGATTCAGAAATGGTTTAGTTAATTTTGGGTTTTTTAAAGTGGTTTAAAAGTGTTTGTAATCAGTAGACAAATTAGCCAAGCATTTCAGATCAGTTGAAATAGTTTTGGATGAGATCAGATTGTTTTTGAGTGAGTTTGTTTGAAGAATATCTGACGGGGATGGGCGTACTTAACTCATACCCAGCGTATTTATTTCATATATATATGCGTACTTGGGTATTCAAATCTTCAAAGCTTCAAAAAATTTCTTTGTCTCCGCGTATTTAACTAAGGTTTCTGCGCATTTAATAGAAAACCCTTAGTTATTTGCGTATTTATCACAAACAACGCAGTCTTTGTGTACTTATCTATGGTTTCTGTGTACTAACAAGAAAACTCTGGTTATTTATGTACTTGTCATCACAGCGTACTTACCATAGATGCACATTTATTTGGAGACGAGAAATTGATTGTGTACTTGTTGATCTTTCAGGTTGCTGCGTACTTGTTTTGTGTGTGTTGATTTTGCTGCGTACTTACCAAAGGAAACTTTGGGAGCAGTGATTTAGTCTTCTGCGACTTTATCACGGTGTACTTATTTAGTGTGT